>CAJFDF010002074.1:2556-13836 GCA_904067115.1 Aegilops sharonensis | reverse complement strand
AACCCGGAGTTCATTAATCGTGGAAATCACTCCGGGACCCCAAAACAGTGAGTAATAGTCCACAAAACGGGTCAGAATCAGTCAAAATTGCGAGTGTTGATGACCGACACGTAAACGTACCCCTGGGCTTGTCAATCGTGGAAATCACTCCGGGACCCCAAAACTGAGTAGTAGTCCAAGAAATTGGCTAGAATCGGCAAAAACTGCGACTGTTGATGACCGACACGTAAGCGCACCTTGGGGTTCAACAACCATGGAAATCGCTTTGGGACCCAAAAACCAAGAGTAATAGTCCACGAAACGGGTCAGAATCGACAAAACCGAGAGTGTTGATGACCGACATGTAAAGTCACCCCGGGGTTCGTTAATCGTGGAAATCACTCCGGGACCCCAAAACAGTGAGTAATAGTCCATGAAACGAGCCAGAATCGGGCAAAACTGCGAGCGGTGATGACAAACACTTAAACACAACCCGAGGTTTGTTAATCGTTGAAATCAGTCCGGGACACCAAAACAGTGAGTAATGGTCCACGGAACGGGTCAGTATCGGCCAAAACCGAGAGTGTTGATGACCGACACGTAAAAGCACCCCGGGGTTCGTTAATCGTGGAAATCACTACGGGACCCCAAAACCATGAGTAATAGTCCACGAAATGGGCCAGAATCGGCCAAAACTGTGAGTCTTGATGACCGACATGTAAACGCACCTTGGGGTTGAAATACTTTGTAAATCGCTTCGGTACTCCAAAACGGTGAGTAAGAGTCCACGAAACGGGTCAGAATTGGTCAAAACTGTTAGTGTTGATGATGGACACGTTAACACACTCTGGAGATCATCAATCATGGAAATCGCTCTAAGACCCAAAACGGTGAGTAATAGTGCACTAAACAGACCAGAATCAGACGTAATTGTGAGTGTTGATGACCGACACGTAAACGCACCCCGGGGCTCGTTAATCGTGGAAATCACTCTGGGACCCCAAAACTGAGTAATAGTCTAAGAAACGGGCCAAAATCGACCAAAATTGCGGTTGTTGATGATTGACACGTAAGCGCACCTTGGGTTTCAACAACCAGGGAAATCGCTTTGGGACCCAAAATGTTAATTAATAGACCACGAAACGGGTAGGAATCAACAAAAACCGCGAGTGTTTATGACCGACATGTGAACGCACCCCCGGGTTCGTTAATCATGGAAATCACTCCGGGACGCCAAAACAGTGAGTAATAGTCCACGAAACGGCCAAGAATAGGACAAAACTGTGAGTGTTGTCGACTGACACGTAAACGTACCTTGGGGTTCAACAACTATGGATATCACTTTGGGACTCCAAAACGGTGTGTAAGAGTCCAGGAACCGGGCAGAATTGGTCAAAACTGTTAGTGTTGATGATGGACACGTAAACGAACTCTGGAGATCGTCAATGGTGGAAATCGCTCTGGGACCCCAAAACGGTGACTAATAGTGCATGAAATGGACCAGAATTAGCCAAAATTATGATTGTTGATGACCAACACGTAAACGTACCCCGGGGCTCGTCAATCATGGAAATCACTCCGGGACCCCAAAACTGAGTAATAGTCCAAGAAACGGGCACGAATCGGCCAAAACTGCGATTGTTGATGACCGACACGTAAGCGCATCTTGGGGTTCAACAACCATGGAAATCGCTTTGGGACCCCAAAACGGTTAGTAGTAGTCCACGAAACGGGCCAGAATCGAGAAAACCGCGAGTGTTGATGACAGACATGTAAACACAATCCGGAGTTCATTAATCGTGGAAATCACTCCGGGACCCCAAAACAGTGAGTAATAGTCCACAAAACGGGTCAGAATCAGTCAAAATTGCGAGTGTTGATGACCGACACGTAAACGTACCCCTGGGCTTGTCAATCGTGGAAATCACTCCGGGACCCCAAAACTGAGTAGTAGTCCAAGAAATTGGCTAGAATCGGCAAAAACTGCGACTGTTGATGACCGACACGTAAGCGCACCTTGGGGTTCAACAACCATGGAAATCGCTTTGGGACCCAAAAACCAAGAGTAATAGTCCACGAAACGGGTCAGAATCGACAAAACCGTGAGTGTTGATGACCGACACGTAAACGCACCCCGGGGTTCGTTAATCGCGGAAATCACTCCGGGACCCCAAAACTGAGTAGTAGTCCAAGAAATTGGCTAGAATCGGCAAAAACTGCGACTGTTGATGACCGACACGTAAACGCACCCCGGGGTTCGTTAATCGCGGAAATCACTCCGGGACCCCAAAACTGAGTAGTAGTCCAAGAAATTGGCTAGAATCGGCAAAAACTGCGACTGTTGATGACCGACACGTAAACGCACCCCGGGGTTCGTTAATCGCGGAAATCACTCCGGGACCCCAAAACTGAGTAGTAGTCCAAGAAATTGGCTAGAATCGGCAAAAACTGCGACTGTTGATGACCGACACGTAAACGCACCCCGGGGTTCGTTAATCGCGGAAATCACTCCGGGACCCCAAAACTGAGTAGTAGTCCAAGAAATTGGCTAGAATCGGCAAAAACTGCGACTGTTGATGACCGACACGTAAACGCACCCCGGGGTTCGTTAATCGCGGAAATCACTCCGGGACCCCAAAACTGAGTAGTAGTCCAAGAAATTGGCTAGAATCGGCAAAAACTGCGACTGTTGATGACCGACACGTAAACGCACCCCGGGGTTCGTTAATCGCGGAAATCACTCCGGGACCCCAAAACTGAGTAGTAGTCCAAGAAATTGGCTAGAATCGGCAAAAACTGCGACTGTTGATGACCGACACGTAAACGCACCCCGGGGTTCGTTAATCGCGGAAATCACTCCGGGACCCCAAAACTGAGTAGTAGTCCAAGAAATTGGCTAGAATCGGCAAAAACTGCGACTGTTGATGACCGACACGTAAACGCACCCCGGGGTTCGTTAATCGCGGAAATCACTCCGGGACCCCAAAACTGAGTAGTAGTCCAAGAAATTGGCTAGAATCGGCAAAAACTGCGACTGTTGATGACCGACACGTAAACGCACCCCGGGGTTCGTTAATCGCGGAAATCACTCCGGGACCCCAAAACTGAGTAGTAGTCCAAGAAATTGGCTAGAATCGGCAAAAACTGCGACTGTTGATGACCGACACGTAAACGCACCCCGGGGTTCGTTAATCGCGGAAATCACTCCGGGACCCCAAAACTGAGTAGTAGTCCAAGAAATTGGCTAGAATCGGCAAAAACTGCGACTGTTGATGACCGACACGTAAACGCACCCCGGGGTTCGTTAATCGCGGAAATCACTCCGGGACCCCAAAACTGAGTAGTAGTCCAAGAAATTGGCTAGAATCGGCAAAAACTGCGACTGTTGATGACCGACACGTAAACGCACCCCGGGGTTCGTTAATCGCGGAAATCACTCCGGGACCCCAAAACTGAGTAGTAGTCCAAGAAATTGGCTAGAATCGGCAAAAACTGCGACTGTTGATGACCGACACGTAAACGCACCCCGGGGTTCGTTAATCGCGGAAATCACTCCGGGACCCCAAAACTGAGTAGTAGTCCAAGAAATTGGCTAGAATCGGCAAAAACTGCGACTGTTGATGACCGACACGTAAACGCACCCCGGGGTTCGTTAATCGCGGAAATCACTCCGGGACCCCAAAACTGAGTAGTAGTCCAAGAAATTGGCTAGAATCGGCAAAAACTGCGACTGTTGATGACCGACACGTAAACGCACCCCGGGGTTCGTTAATCGCGGAAATCACTCCGGGACCCCAAAACTGAGTAGTAGTCCAAGAAATTGGCTAGAATCGGCAAAAACTGCGACTGTTGATGACCGACACGTAAACGCACCCCGGGGTTCGTTAATCGCGGAAATCACTCCGGGACCCCAAAACTGAGTAGTAGTCCAAGAAATTGGCTAGAATCGGCAAAAACTGCGACTGTTGATGACCGACACGTAAACGCACCCCGGGGTTCGTTAATCGCGGAAATCACTCCGGGACCCCAAAACTGAGTAGTAGTCCAAGAAATTGGCTAGAATCGGCAAAAACTGCGACTGTTGATGACCGACACGTAAGCGCACCTTGGGGTTCTACAACCATGGAAATCGCTTTGGGACCCCAAAACGGAGAGTAATAGTCCACGAAACGGGTCAGAATCGACAAAACCGCGAGTGTTGATGACCGACATGTAATGTCACCCCGGGGTTCGTTAATCGTGGAAATCACTCCGGGACCCCAAAACAGTGAGTAATAGTCCATGAAACGAGCCAGAATCGGGCAAAACTGCGAGCGTTGATGACAAACACTTAAACACAACCCGAGGTTTGTTAATCGTTGAAATCAGTCCGGGACACCAAAACAGTGAGTAATGGTCCACGGAACGGGTCAGAATCGGCCAAAACTGCGAGTGTTGATGACCGACACGTAAAAGCACCCCGGGGTTCGTTAATCGTGGAAATCACTACGGGACCCCAAAACCATGAGTAATAGTCCATGAAATGGGCCAGAATCGGCCAAAACTGTGAGTCTTGATGACCGACATGTAAACGCACCTTGGGGTTGAAATACTTTGTAAATCGCTTCGGTACTCCAAAACGGTGAGTAAGAGTCCACGAAACGGGTCAGAATTGGTCAAAACTGTTAGTGTTGATGATGGACACGTTAACACACTCT
This sequence comes from Aegilops sharonensis, assembly GCA_904067115.1. Taxonomy (NCBI): domain Eukaryota; kingdom Viridiplantae; phylum Streptophyta; class Magnoliopsida; order Poales; family Poaceae; genus Aegilops; species Aegilops sharonensis. The sequence goes on along the minus strand of CAJFDF010002074.1, from coordinate 9,160 downwards.
GGAGATCATCAATCATGGAAATCTCTCTAGGACCCAAAACGGTGAGTAATAGTGCACTAAACAGACAAGAATCAGACGTAATTGTGAGTGTTGATGACCGACACGTAAACGCACCCCAGGGCTCGTCAATCGTGGAAATCACTCTGGAACCCCAAAACTGAGTAATAGTCTAAGAAACGGGCCAAAATCGACCAAAATTGCGGTTGTTGATGATCGACACGTAAGCGCACCTTGGGGTTCAACAACCAGGGAAATCGCTTTGGGACCCAAAATGTTAATTAATAGACCACGAAACGGGTAGGAATCAACAAAAACCGGAAGTGTTTATGACCGACATGTGAACGCACCCCCGGGTTCGTTAATCATGGAAATCACTCCGGGACGCCAAAACAGTGAGTAATAGTCCACGAAACGGCCAAGAATAGGCCAAAACTGTGAGTGTTGTCGACTGACACGTAAACGTACCTTGGGGTTCAACAACTATGGATATCACTTTGGGACTCCAAAACGGTGTGTAAGAGTCCAGGAACCGGGCAGAATTGGTCAAAACTGTTAGTGTTGATGATGGACACGTAAACGCACTCTGGAGATCGTCAATGGTGGAAATCGCTCTGGGACCCCAAAACGGTGACTAATAGTGCATGAAATGGACCAGAATTAGCCAAAATTATGATTGTTGATGACCGACACGTAAACGCACCCCGGGGCTCGTCAATCATGGAAATCACTCCGGGACCCCAAAACTGAGTAATAGTCCAAGAAACGGGCACGAATCGGCCAAAACTGCGATTGTTGATGACCGACACGTAAGCGCATCTTGGGGTTCAACAACCATGGAAATCGCTTTGGGACCCCAAAACGGTTAGTAGTAGTCCACGAAACGGGCCAGAATCGAGAAAACCGCGAGTGTTGATGACCGACATGTAAACACAACCCGGAGTTCATTAATCGTGGAAATCACTCCGGGACCCCAAAACAGTGAGTAATAGTCCACAAAACGGGTCAGAATCAGTCAAAATTGCGAGTGTTGATGACCGACACGTAAACGTACCCCTGGGCTTGTCAATCGTGGAAATCACTCCAGGACCCCAAAACTGAGTAATAGTCTAAGAAACGGGCCAGAATCGAGAAAACCGCGAGTGTTGATGACCGACACGTAAACGTACCCCTGGGCTTGTCAATCGTGGAAATCACTCTGGAACCCCAAAACTGAGTAATAGTCTAAGAAACGGGCCAAAATCGACCAAAATTGCGGTTGTTGATGATCGACACGTAAGCGCACCTTGGGGTTCAACAACCAGGGAAATCGCTTTGGGACCCAAAATGTTAATTAATAGACCACGAAACGGGTAGGAATCAACAAAAACCGCGAGTGTTTATGACCGACATGTGAACGCACCCCCGGGTTCGTTAATCATGGAAATCACTCCGGGACGCCAAAACAGTGAGTAATAGTCCACGAAACGGCCAAGAATAGGCCAAAACTGTGAGTGTTGTCGACTGACACGTAAACGTACCTTGGGGTTCAACAACTATGGATATCACTTTGGGACTCCAAAACGGTGTGTAAGAGTCCACGAACCGGGCAGAATTGGTCAAAACTGTTAGTGTTGATGATGGACACGTAAACGCACTCTGGAGATCGTCAATGGTGGAAATTGCTCTGGGACCCCAAAACGGTGAGTAATAGTGCATGAAACGGACCAGAATTAGCAAAAATTATGAGTGTTGATGACCGACACGTAAACGCACCCCGGGGCTCGTCAATCATGGAAATCACTCCGGGACCCCAAAACTGAGTAATAGTCCAAGAAACGGGCACGAATCGGCCAAAACTGCGATTGTTGATGACCGACACGTAAGAGCATCTTGGGGTTCAACAACCATGGAAATCGCTTTGGGACCCCAAAACGGTTAGTAGTAGTCCACGAAACGGGCCAGAATCGAGAAAACCGCGAGTGTTGATGACCGACATGTAAACACAACCCGGAGTTCATTAATCGTGGAAATCACTCCGGGACCCCAAAACAGTGAGTAATAGTCCACAAAACGGGCCAGAATCAGTCAAAATTGCGAGTGTTGATGACCGACACGTAAACGTACCCCTGGGCTTGTCAATCGTGGAAATCACTCCGGGACCCCAAAACTGAGTAGTAGTCCAAGAAACGGGCCAGAATCGGCCAAAACTGCGACTGTTGATGACCGACACGTAAGCGCATCTTGGGGTTCAACAATCATGGAAATCGCTTTGGGACCCCAAAACGGTGAGTAATAGTGCATGAAACGGACCAGAATTAGCAAAAATTATGAGTGTTGATGACCGACACGTAAACGTACCCCTGGGCTCGTCAATCCTGGAAATCACTCCGGGACCCCAAAACTGAGTAGTAGTCCAAGAAACGGGCCAGAATCGGCCAAAACTGCGACTGTTGATGACCGACACGTAAGCGCATCTTGGGGTTCAACAATCATGGAAATCGCTTTGGGACCCCAAAACGGTGAGTAATAGTGCATGAAACGGACCAGAATTAGCAAAAATTATGAGTGTTGATGACCGACACGTAAACGTACCCCTGGGCTCGTCAATCCTGGAAATCACTCCGGGACCCCAAAACTGAGTAGTAGTCCAAGAAACGGGCCAGAATCGGCCAAAACTGCGACTGTTGATGACCGACACGTAAGCGCATCTTGGGGTTCAACAATCATGGAAATCGCTTTGGGACCCCAAAACGGTGAGTAATAGTGCATGAAACGGACCAGAATTAGCAAAAATTATGAGTGTTGATGACCGACACGTAAACGTACCCCTGGGCTCGTCAATCCTGGAAATCACTCCGGGACCCCAAAACTGAGTAGTAGTCCAAGAAACGGGCCAGAATCGGCCAAAACTGCGACTGTTGATGACCGACACGTAAGCGCATCTTGGGGTTCAACAATCATGGAAATCGCTTTGGGACCCCAAAACGGTGAGTAATAGTGCATGAAACGGACCAGAATTAGCAAAAATTATGAGTGTTGATGACCGACACGTAAACGTACCCCTGGGCTCGTCAATCCTGGAAATCACTCCGGGACCCCAAAACTGAGTAGTAGTCCAAGAAACGGGCCAGAATCGGCCAAAACTGCGACTGTTGATGACCGACACGTAAGCGCATCTTGGGGTTCAACAATCATGGAAATCGCTTTGGGACCCCAAAACGGTGAGTAATAGTGCATGAAACGGACCAGAATTAGCAAAAATTATGAGTGTTGATGACCGACACGTAAACGTACCCCTGGGCTCGTCAATCCTGGAAATCACTCCGGGACCCCAAAACTGAGTAGTAGTCCAAGAAACGGGCCAGAATCGGCCAAAACTGCGACTGTTGATGACCGACACGTAAGCGCATCTTGGGGTTCAACAATCATGGAAATCGCTTTGGGACCCCAAAACGGTGAGTAATAGTGCATGAAACGGACCAGAATTAGCAAAAATTATGAGTGTTGATGACCGACACGTAAACGTACCCCTGGGCTCGTCAATCCTGGAAATCACTCCGGGACCCCAAAACTGAGTAGTAGTCCAAGAAACGGGCCAGAATCGGCCAAAACTGCGACTGTTGATGACCGACACGTAAGCGCATCTTGGGGTTCAACAATCATGGAAATCGCTTTGGGACCCCAAAACGGTGAGTAATAGTGCATGAAACGGACCAGAATTAGCAAAAATTATGAGTGTTGATGACCGACACGTAAACGTACCCCTGGGCTCGTCAATCCTGGAAATCACTCCGGGACCCCAAAACTGAGTAGTAGTCCAAGAAACGGGCCAGAATCGGCCAAAACTGCGACTGTTGATGACCGACACGTAAGCGCATCTTGGGGTTCAACAATCATGGAAATCGCTTTGGGACCCCAAAACGGTGAGTAATAGTGCATGAAACGGACCAGAATTAGCAAAAATTATGAGTGTTGATGACCGACACGTAAACGTACCCCTGGGCTCGTCAATCCTGGAAATCACTCCGGGACCCCAAAACTGAGTAGTAGTCCAAGAAACGGGCCAGAATCGGCCAAAACTGCGACTGTTGATGACCGACACGTAAGCGCATCTTGGGGTTCAACAATCATGGAAATCGCTTTGGGACCCCAAAACGGTGAGTAATAGTGCATGAAACGGACCAGAATTAGCAAAAATTATGAGTGTTGATGACCGACACGTAAACGTACCCCTGGGCTCGTCAATCCTGGAAATCACTCCGGGACCCCAAAACTGAGTAGTAGTCCAAGAAACGGGCCAGAATCGGCCAAAACTGCGACTGTTGATGACCGACACGTAAGCGCATCTTGGGGTTCAACAATCATGGAAATCGCTTTGGGACCCCAAAACGGTGAGTAATAGTGCATGAAACGGACCAGAATTAGCAAAAATTATGAGTGTTGATGACCGACACGTAAACGTACCCCTGGGCTCGTCAATCCTGGAAATCACTCCGGGACCCCAAAACTGAGTAGTAGTCCAAGAAACGGGCCAGAATCGGCCAAAACTGCGACTGTTGATGACCGACACGTAAGCGCATCTTGGGGTTCAACAATCATGGAAATCGCTTTGGGACCCCAAAACGGTGAGTAATAGTGCATGAAACGGACCAGAATTAGCAAAAATTATGAGTGTTGATGACCGACACGTAAACGTACCCCTGGGCTCGTCAATCCTGGAAATCACTCCGGGACCCCAAAACTGAGTAGTAGTCCAAGAAACGGGCCAGAATCGGCCAAAACTGCGACTGTTGATGACCGACACGTAAGCGCATCTTGGGGTTCAACAATCATGGAAATCGCTTTGGGACCCCAAAACGGTGAGTAATAGTGCATGAAACGGACCAGAATTAGCAAAAATTATGAGTGTTGATGACCGACACGTAAACGTACCCCTGGGCTCGTCAATCCTGGAAATCACTCCGGGACCCCAAAACTGAGTAGTAGTCCAAGAAACGGGCCAGAATCGGCCAAAACTGCGACTGTTGATGACCGACACGTAAGCGCATCTTGGGGTTCAACAATCATGGAAATCGCTTTGGGACCCCAAAACGGTGAGTAATAGTGCATGAAACGGACCAGAATTAGCAAAAATTATGAGTGTTGATGACCGACACGTAAACGTACCCCTGGGCTCGTCAATCCTGGAAATCACTCCGGGACCCCAAAACTGAGTAGTAGTCCAAGAAACGGGCCAGAATCGGCCAAAACTGCGACTGTTGATGACCGACACGTAAGCGCATCTTGGGGTTCAACAATCATGGAAATCGCTTTGGGACCCCAAAACGGTGAGTAATAGTGCATGAAACGGACCAGAATTAGCAAAAATTATGAGTGTTGATGACCGACACGTAAACGTACCCCTGGGCTCGTCAATCCTGGAAATCACTCCGGGACCCCAAAACTGAGTAGTAGTCCAAGAAACGGGCCAGAATCGGCCAAAACTGCGACTGTTGATGACCGACACGTAAGCGCACCTTGGGGTTCAATAACCATGGAAATCGCTTTGGGACCCAAAAACCAAGAGTAATAGTCCACGAAACGGGTCAGAATCGACAAAACCGCGAGTGTTGATGACCGACATGTAAAGTCACCCCGGGGTTCGTTAATCGTGGAAATCACTCCGGGACCCCAAAACAGTGAGTAATAGTCCACGAAACGAGCCAGAATCGGGCAAAACTGCGAGCGTTGATGACAAACACTTAAACACAACCCGAGGTTTGTTAATCGTTGAAATCAGTCCGGGACACCAAAACAGTGAGTAATGGTCCACGGAACGGGTCAGAATCGGCCAAAACTGCGAGTGTTGATGACCGACACGTAAAAGCACCCCGGGGTTCGTTAATCGTGGAAATCACTACAGGACCCCAAAACCATGAGTAATAGTCCACGAAATGGGCCAGAATCGGCCAAAACTGTGAGTCTTGATGACCGACATGTAAACGCACCTTGGGGTTGAAATACTTTGTAAATCGCTTCGGTACTCCAAAACGGTGAGTAAGAGTCCACGAAACGGGTCAGAATTGGTCAAAACTGTTAGTGTTGATGATGGACACGTTAACACACTCTGGAGATCATCAATCATGGAAATCTCTCTAGGACCCAAAACGGTGAGTAATAGTGCACTAAACAGACAAGAATCAGACGTAATTGTGAGTGTTGATGACCGACACGTAAACGCACCCCGGGGCTCGTCAATCGTGGAAATCACTCTGGAACCCCAAAACTGAGTAATAGTCTAAGAAACGGGCCAAAATCGACCAAAATTGCGGTTGTTGATGATCGACACGTAAGCGCACCTTGGGGTTCAACAACCAGGGAAATCGCTTTGGGACCCAAAATGTTAATTAATAGACCACGAAACGGGTAGGAATCAACAAAAACCGCGAGTGTTTATGACCGACATGTGAACGCACCCCCGGGTTCGTTAATCATGGAAATCACTCCGGGACGCCAAAACAGTGAGTAATAGTCCACGAAACGGCCAAGAATAGGCCAAAACTGTGAGTGTTGTAGACTGACACGTAAACGTACCTTGGGGTTCAACAACTATGGATATCGCTTTGGGACTCCAAAACGGTGTGTA
>CAJFDF010002073.1:0-26775 GCA_904067115.1 Aegilops sharonensis | reverse complement strand
CATGCTTATAGTCAAAATAAAGCATTTACCAAACATATCGTTGATGCCTTGATGCAATCTTATGAGGAAAAACTTGAGTTGGAAGTCTCCATCCCTAGAAAACTTTATGATGAGTGGGAACCAACTATTAAAATTAATATTAAGGATCATGAATTTTATGCTTTATGTGATTTGGGTGCTAGTGTTTCCACTATTCCCAAAACTTTGTGTGATTTGCTAGATTTCCGTGATTTTGATGAATGCTCTCTAAACTTGCACCTTGCAGTTTCCACTATTAAGAAACCTATGGGAAGAATTAATTATGTTCTTATTGTTGCAAATAGGAATTATGTGCCCGTATACTTTATCGTTCTTGATATAGATTGCAATCCTTCATGTCCTATTATTCTTGGTAGACCTTTCCTTAGAACGATTGGTGCAATTATGGATATGAAGGAAGGGAATATTAGATTCCAATTCCCATTAAATAAAGGCATGGAACACTTCCCTAGGAAGAACATAAAATTACCATATGAATCTATTATGAGAGCCACCTATGGATTGCCCACCAAAGATGGCAATACCTAGATCTATCCTGGCTTTTATGCCTAGCTAGGGGCGTTAAACGATAGCGCTTGTTGGGAGGCAACCCAATTTTGTTTTTTGTTTTTTTTGTTTTTGTTTCTGTTTAGGAATAAATAATCCATCTACCTTCTGTTTAGATGTGGTTTTATGTTTAATTAGTGTTTGTGCCAAGTTAAACCTATAGGATCTTCTTGGATAATAGTTATTTGATCTTGCTGTAATTTCCAGAAACTTTCTGTCCATGAAAACAATTGTTAAAAATCACCAGAACGTGATAAAACAGTTATTCCAATTTCTTCTGATCAATAAACAAATTGTCTAGGTCTTCCTATTTTGGCTGAATTTTTGGAGTTCTAGAAGTTTGCGTTAGTTACAGATTACTACAGACTGTTCTGTTTTTGACAGATTCTGATTTTCGTGTGTTGTTTGCTTATTTTGATGAATCTATGGCTAGTAAAACAATTTATAATCCATAGAGAAGTTGGAATACAGTAGTTTTAACACCAAAAAAATAAAGAATGAGTTCATTACAGTACCTTGAAGTGGTCTTTTGTTTTCTTTCGCTAACGGCGCTTACGAGATTTCTGATGAGTTTTGTGTTGTGAAGTTTTCAAGTTTTGGGTGATTTTTTTTTGATGGATTATGGAAAAGGAGTGGCAAGAGCCTAATCTTGGGGATGCCCATGGCACCCCCAAGATAATCCAAGGACACAAAAAAGTCAAAGCTTGGGGATGCCCCCGAAGGCATCCCCTCTTTCGTCCACTTCCATCGGTAACTTTACTTGGAGCTATATTTTTATTCACTACATGATATGTGTTTTGCTTGGAGCATCTTGTATTATTTGTGTCCTTGCTTGTTAGTTTACCACAATCATCCTTGCTGTACACACCTTTTGAGAGAGCCATACATGAATTGGAATTTGTTAGAATACTCTATGTGCTTCACTTATATCTTTTGAGCTTTATAGTTTTGCTCTAGTACTTCACTTATATCTTTTAGAGCACGGTGGTGGATTTGTATTAAAGAAACTATTGATCTCTCATGCTTCACTTAGATTATTTTGAGAGTCTTAAATAGCATGGTAATTTGCTTAAAATAATAATATTCTTGGTATTCAAGATTTGTAAAACTTTCTTTTGAGTGCGTTGAATACTAAGAAAAGTTTGATGCTTGATAATTGTTTTGAGATATGGAGGTGATAATATTAGAGTCATGCTAGTTGAGTAATTGTGAATTTGAGAAATACTTGTGTTAAAGTTTGTGATTCCCGTAGCATGCACGTATGGTGAACCGTTATGTGATGAAGTCGGAGCATGATTTATTTATTGATTGTCTTCCTTATGAGTGGCGGTCGGGGACGAGCGATGGTCTTTTCCTACCAATCTATCCCCCTAGGAGCATGCACGTAATACTTTGCTTTGATAACTTACAGATTTTTGCAATAAGTATATGAGTTCTTTATGACTAATGTTGAGTCCATGGATTATACGCATTTTTCTCACCCTTCCACCATTGCTAGCCTCTCTAATACCGCGCACTTTTCGCCGGTATCATACACCCACCATAAAACCTTCCTCAAAACAGCCACCATACCTACCTATCATGGCATTTCCATAGCCATTCCGAGATATATTGCCATGCAACTTTCCACCGTTCCGTTTATTATGACCCGCTCCATCATTGTCATATTGCTTAGCATGATCATTTAGTTGACATCGTATTTGTGGCAAAGCCACCGTTCATAATTCTTTCATACATGTCACTTATGAATCATTGCATTTCCCGGTACACCGCCGGAGGCATTCATATAGAGTCATATTTTGTTCTAAGTGTCGAGTTGTAATCATTGAGTTGTAAGAAAAATAAAAGTGTGATGATCATCATTTTTTGAGCATTTTCCCAAGTGAGGAAAGGATGATGGAGACTATGATTCCCCCATAAGTCTGGATGAGACTTCGGATGAAAAATAAAAAAGAAAAGAGGCCATAAAAAAAGAGAAAAGGCCCAAATAAAAAATGAGAGAAAAAGAGAGAAGGGACAATGTTACTATCCTTTTACCACACTTGTGCTTCAAAGTAGCACCATGATCTTTATAATAGAGAGTCTCTCGTTTTGTCACTTTCATATACTAGTGGGAATTTTTCATTATAGAACTTGGCTTGTATATTCCAATGATGGGCTTCCTCAAATTGCCCTAGGTATTCATGAGCAAGTGAGTTGGATGCACATCCACTTAGTTTCTTTTGGTGAGCTTTCATATGCTTATAGCTCTAGTGCATCCATTGCATGGCAATCCCTACTCACTCACATTGATATCTATCGATGGGCATCTAAATAGCCCGTAGATACGCCTAGTTGATGTGAGACTATCTTTCCCCTTTTTGTCTTGTCCACAACCACCATTCTATTCCACATATAGTGCTATATCCATGGCTCACGCTCATGTATTGCGTGAAGATTGAAAAAGTTTTGAAAATGTCAAAAGTATGAAACAATTGCTTGGGTTGTCATCGGGGTTGTGCATGATTTAAATACTTTGTGTGGTGAAGATAGAGCATAGCCAGACTATATGATTTTGTAGGGATAACTTTCTTTGGCCATGTTATTTTGAGAAGACATGATTGCTTTGTTAGTATGCTTGAAGTATTATTATTTTTATGTCAATATGAACTTTTGTCTTTAATCTTTCGGATCTGAATATTCATACGACAATTAAGAAGATTTACATTGAAATTATGCCAAGTACCACTCCGCATCAAAAATTCTTTTTTTATCATTTACCTACTCGAGGACGAGCAGGAATTAAGCTTGGGGATGCCTGATACGTCTCCAATGTATCTATAATTTTTAATTGCTCCATGCTATATTATCTATTGTTTTGGACTATATTGGGCTTTATTTTCCACTTCTATATTACTTTTGGGACTAACCTATTAACCGGAGGCCCATCCCTGAATTCCAGTTTTTTTTGCCTATTTCAGTGTTTCGAAGAAACGGAATATCAAATGGAGTCCAAACGGAATGAAATCTTCGGGAACGTGATTTTCTCATCAGATAAGATCCATGAGACTTGGACCCTCGGTCAAGAAAGGAGGAAGGCGGCCACGAGGGTGGAGGGTGCGCCCCCCTAGGGCGCGCCCCCTGCCTCGTGGGCCCCCCGAAGCTCCACCGACGTACTCCTTCCTCCTATATATACCTACGTACCCCCAATAGAACAGAGACGGAGCCAAAAACCTAATTCCACCGCCGCAACTTTCTGTATCCACGAGATCCCATCTTGGGGACTGTTCCGGAGCTCTGCCGGAAGGGGAATCCACCACCGAGGGCTTCTACATCATCATCATAGCCTCTCCGATGAAGTGTGAGTAGTTTACTTCAGACTTTCGGGTCCATTGTTAGTAGCTAGATGGCTTCTTCTCTCTTTTTGGATCTTAATACAATGTTCTCCCCCTCTCTCATGGAGATCTATTCGATGTAATCTTCTTTTTGCGGTGTGTTTGTTGAGACTGATGAATTGTGGGTTTATGATCAAGATTATCTATGAGCAATATTTGAATCTTCTTTGAATTCTTTTATGTATGATTGGTTATCTTTGCAAGTCTCTTTGAATTATCCGTTTGGTTTGGCTAACTAGATTGGTAGTTCTTGCAATGGGAGAAGTGCTTAGCTTTGGGTTCAATCTTGCGGTGTCCTTTCCCAGTGACTATAAGGGCAGCAAGGCACGTATTGTATTGTTGCCATCGAGGATAACAAGATGGGGTATTTATCATATTGCATGAATTTATTCCTCTACATCATGTCATCTTGCTTAAGGCGTTACTCTGTTTTCATTAACTTAATACTCTAGATGCATGCTGGATAGCGGTCGCTGACTGGAGTAATAGTAGTAGATGCAGGCAGGAGTCGGTCTACTTGTCTCGGACGTGATGCCTATATACATGATCATACCTAGATATTCTCATAACTATGCTCAATTCTGTCAATTGCTCAACAGTAATTCGTTCACCCACCGTAATCCTCGACAAAAGGCCTAAATCCACTTCTTTCAAACCGGCAGACGAAATAGTTGAATTCCAAGTTCACCCAACGGACCCTAATAAAACAACAGCTATTGGAGCACAGTTGGATCCGGTGATCGACGCCGCTCTGAGAGCATTCCTGCGCGAGATTTGGGATATTTTTGCCTGGCACCCTTCGGATATGCCAGGAATCCCACGCAGACTGGTCGAACACAGCCTCAACATAATAAAGGGGTTCAAGCCAGTTAAGAAAACGCTACGGTGATTTTTCGAACCCAAACGGCAAGCTATGGGGGAGGAGCTAGCCGAACTACTTGAAGCCGGGTCTATTCGAGAAATAAAACACCCGGATTGGCTAGCAAACCTGGTCATGGTGCCAAAGAAGGACAAATCCTGGCGCCTTTGTGTCGTTTTTAAAGACCCCAATAAAGCTTGCCCTAAGGACCCCTTCCCACTGCACTACATTGACCAGATCATTGATGCAACTGCAGGACACGATTCACTCTGTTTCCTCGATGCATACTCCGGATACCATCAGATTAAGATGAAGGAATCCGATCAGGCTGCAATGGCATTTATCACTCCGTACGGGCCTTTCTGTTTTAACGCTATGCCTTTCGGGCTTAAAAACGCCGGCGCCACCTACCAACGCATGATCCAAACATGCCTGGAAAAACAAATTGGCAAGACGGTGGAGGCGTATGTAGATGATGTAGTCATCAAAACCAAGCATGTCAAATCATTAATAAAAGACTTACGTCTTACATTCGACAACCTCCGAACATATGACACACGGCTCAATCCGGAAAATTGCTTTTTCGGCGTTCCGGCCGGAAAGCTGCTTGGGTTCATTGTTTCCATTAGAGGAATCGAAGCAAACCCAGCCAAAATCCGAGCCTTGACTCAGTTGGCAATACCAACAGACCGTTGGGTGCGTGGCAGCCTTGAGACGCTTTATCTCCAGACTGGGAGAGAAGGCGCTGCCGCTATATCGCCTGCTTCGACGTACCGACCACTTTGAGTGGACGGACGCGGCAACGGCCGGGTTGGAAGAAATAAAAACTCTGCTAGCCAACAATCCAATCCTTTCCGCACCTAACATTGGCCAACCTATGCTACTGTATATATCTGGAACTCACCAGGTGGTGAGCGCAGTACTCGTCGCCGAACGAGAGGAAGAGGGGCATAAATTCCTACTCCAAAAACCCGTATATTACGTATCGGCGGTTCTCACGCCATGCAAATCCCGATACCCGCACTATCACAAGATAGCATACGTGGTTTTCATGGCATCTCGGAAGCTGCGGTACTACTTTCAAGAGTGCTCGATCACGGTGGCCTCCGAGGTAGCACTCAATGACATCATAAACAACCGATATGCCACCGGCCGCATTGCAAAATGGGCCATTGAGCTCCTACCATTTGAAATAACGTATAAACCACGCCGAGCAATTAAATCTCAGGTGTTGGCTGACTTTGTCTCCGAATGGACAGAAGCCAAACTCCCTAAAGAGTATGGAACATACTCCAACTGAGTGATGTACTTCGACGGCTCAAAAATGTTAGCCGGATTGGAGTCCGGTGTCACCCTAACATCCCCTACAGGGGACACAGTCCGTTACGTATTCCAAATCTTGTATACGGACTCTAATAACGCAGCTGAATATGAGGCACTACTGCATGGTCTCCGGATGGCTGTTTCTATGGGAATACAACGCCTTGAGGTGTGCGGGGATTCAAATCTCGCAATATCCCAAATAAACAGAGAATTCGATGCAAAAGATCCAAAGATGGCAGCTTACCGCAATGCCGTGCTCAAAATATTAGCTCGGTTCGAGGGGCTCAAGTTTCATCATGTGGCCCGAGACAGTAACCAAGCATCGGATATCCTAGCTCGAATGGGCTCTAAACGCGACCCCGTCCCGCCTAACACCTTTGTGGAAAGGCTCTTCAAGCCATCCGTGGTATGGCAGGACAAGAGCGGAAACACCAGTCCGGCGCCGATCACACCCCCAGATGCCGAACACGATTCAGACATCATCGGGGGCTCGGGCACAGAACCAACGCCTTTCGCTCATGTAATCATGAAGGTAATCGCTCCATGGACCGAACCCTTCCTGGCCAACCTTAATAGGCAGGAGCTCCCCGAGGACCAGAATGAGGCTCGTTGCATCGTTCGACGCTCGAAAGCCTACAAGGTTCATGAAGGAGAACTCTACAAGAGAAGTACTACCGGAGTCCTTCAAAGATGTATCTCCGAAGAGGAGGGGCGACAGCTCTTGGCCGAAATCCATGCTGGCCTTGGTGGCCATCACGCCGCAGCTCGGGCCCTTGTAAGTAAAGCCTTCCGTACTGGTTTTTTCTGGCCTACGGCTCGAGCAGATGCACAGGACCTCGTCCAAGGCTGTGTTGGATGCTAGCTCTTCGCAAATCAAAGCCATATGCCGCCTACCGCCCTATGAACAATCCCCATTACTTTGCCTTTCACAGTCTGGGGGCTGGACATGGTCGGACCCCTTAAAGGGGGGAGCCATAAGAAAAAATACCTGCTGGTTATGGTAGATAAATTTACTAAGTGGATAGAGGCCAAACCAGTTAAAATGGCTGAAGCCAGACCAGTGATAGATTTCATATCTAGTGTCGTACACCGTTATGGTGTCCCACACAGCATCATCACTGACAACGGCTCTAACTTTACAGCCGACGGGGTAAAAACTTGGTGTGCTAATATGGGCATCAAGCTAGATTACGCCTTTGTATATCACCCTCAAACAAACGGTCAAGTCGAACGGGCCAATGGCCTAATAATGAGCGGCATTAAACCCAGACTAGTGCGATCTCTAAAGAAGTCGGACAAACACTGGGCCGAGGAGCTTGACTCCGCACTCTGGGGGCTGCGGACCACACCTAATCGCACGATCGGATACACACCATTCTTCATGGTGTACGGTGCAGAGATCGTCTTGCCCTGCGACATTATTCATGACTCACCTCGAGTGCGCATGTACAAAGAGAAAGAGGCCAAGATCGATCGGCAAGACGACTTAGATGGCCTGGAGGAGGAGCGCGATGTCGCAAAAGCTCGTTCCGCATTCTACCAACAACAAGCTAGAAGATACCAAAGCAGAGAAGTGCGGGCCAAGACTTATAATGTCGGTGAACTCCTTCTACGCCTACCAGAGAAGAAAAAGGACAAGCTCAAGCCCAAATGGGAGGGTCCCTTCATTATAGATGAAGTTCTCACTAGAGGAGCCCATCGCCTTCATAATGCATCGGACAATTGCTTAGAGCCAAACCCATGGAACGCTGCCAGACTCCAAAGATTCTACGCCTAAGTCCGGACACATTGTTCGTTACCTTTTTCTCTTTTTTCTATTTTTTCTCTTTTCTCTTCTCATTTGTTTTACGATTTCTAGCGTGTGTTCGGGTAAGCCGCACACTTGTGGGGAATACATCTTTAAATGTACACACCCCACCTTAACTGGGGGCTTCCTTCAAATAGAAGCTTTTTATTATCTCCAGCATAAGGCTCACCATATATATGTGTATCTTTTGCTCATATATGTCCTGTCTTCGCCATTATATGCACCTATATGACTTTAGTTTTTGCCAAACTGGGTTGCCTGGCTCCTGTGCTTATGCCCTACGTTCCTGCTTGTTCGACTAGGGCATAAAGGGAGCACCTCTGCGATTGTTACAGCCGAGTCATCCGGACATGTACCTCAGACGGGTGAAGCCAAAAGCTAGCATTCTTAAGGGAATTATTGGTCGGTGGGCAAAAGACGAATTGCCTTCGTAGCTGTATAAACTACTAAAAATACAAAGACTCCTGTGATTCTTTCGCATCACAGCTTAGTCATGCATAAATGCATGCCGACCAAGGAAGAGTAACCCTTAACGAAACTATTCTTTATGGAAGATGTTTCGTATGTTAAAAAATAATATAACACAACTCCCCAAATACTGTTTGTCTGTTCAAGCATTATGACCGAACCACCTGGTTCCCGAACATACTTAGTGTTTCTCACAGGTATAGTATTCGGAAACACTCCACCCTTGGGTTTCGGAGGTTAAAAGCGGAAGGTCCGCCATGACAATCTTTTACAAATCGGCCGGAGCTAAGTTTTGCTGATAAAGTGTATTGTCACATAAAATCACAAATCTACTCTTTATCTATGCCATTTATCAGGCTGTCTAGTTTACAGTCCTGCTGTGAAAATTTGGCGGCTATCTTTACTTGGTCATACACCAAGCTAACCAGAATTTCTTGTCCGTTCGGTCCCATAGGTCCAACCCGGGCCATATGATTTGGATCAAGTCCGGTATACCATGTTTTTACCATGGCCCAGGCCTCTCGTGCACCCTCTCGACATGCTGATACCTTCCACAGCTCAAAGCGAAGACGAGCTCCTTTGAATAGCTCCGCGAGCTCTCACATTAGTCCTGGAGGAGAATCGGATGGCCATAAAGCCTTAGCCATATTCCTCATTGCTTTCCGAGCTTGCTCGTGCACCTTGGATAACTCTTGTAGCAAGTCGCCTTGAAATCCGGACACTTCTCCTTCAGGCCGCCCAGTTAGCAAACCTACAGGAACAAATCTCATAAAAATTCTCTGTCAA
The DNA here is from genome assembly GCA_904067115.1 of Aegilops sharonensis. Classification (NCBI taxonomy): domain Eukaryota; kingdom Viridiplantae; phylum Streptophyta; class Magnoliopsida; order Poales; family Poaceae; genus Aegilops; species Aegilops sharonensis. The sequence continues at coordinate 17,573 of CAJFDF010002073.1, read as the reverse complement.
GAGATCTTATGAATGTAAGGTTCAGGGACATATTAAATATGCCGCCTTTCAGCTTTTGGTTCTCCTTCAAAGCGTTCGACGGCTGGGCTCTTACGTCCTTTAGCTCCTCAGCTTGCTTAATGTTGGCATCCTGTAGTTTGTTCTTCTCATTAATGGTCCATGTTAATACACGTTGACCAGCATCTTTCCCTTCGGCATGTTGCTTGTCCGCCTGAGCGGCCTTTAGCCTCTCCTCCAACTGATTTGTCGACCCTGCTGCCGTCAATAAAACAATGGATATTCAAAATCCTTGTCAGCACAGGATCGTATTTTCCGGACACTGTCGTGCTTACCATCCGAAGCCTTCTGGGATTTCTTCAAATCTTCCAGTTCGGTGGTGGCAACATCTAGCTTGGTCCGACATTCTTCAAGCTCCTAACACAACGTGTTATTTTTCGTCGTGAGTACCTGATAACATTAAACGGCCCTTAAATCAGTTGGGTCAACTGATTCAAGTCTCTGGGGCTACTGGCATATGATTATTGAATCCGCATTAAGTTTTTACCCGCATATCTTTTGCAAGTTGGTGAGTGGCTCCGGCAAGTCCATCTCGAGCAGCTTGGATGTATGCATCCGCTAAGCTGAGGGCATTGAACGCCTCTTCGGTGAAACTCGGGTCGCGCATGGCCTCTTTCCTCCTCCGATGATTCATCGCACTCTCCACTTCAGAGTTGGTGACAGATACATTATCCGAATCCTCTTGGAGGTGACAATCCGACATTTTACCTGTATCGACCCTAGTCCTTATGGCAGGGTCCGGGGCCGGATTGGTCGATGCACTGCCAGCGAGGTCCCCGGATATAGTCCGGTGTATGCTCTTCCTACAAGACGGCCCAACGAAAAAACGTCACGATTCGGTTTGTCCATCGGGTGTGTGTTAAAAACTATACCTCTTCGGTAACGGTAAGGGCTTGGTAGTATCTCCGTTGGCCTTTCTTTTCAAAGACTCGCCCTGCGCAAGTGTCACCTTCTTAGGAGACACCTTTGAACAGCTCGGCGAGACGAGCGCCGCCCCTTCAGAGCATGAGACAGTGTGGTGGGTGAGGTGCAATGGTAAAACTCTTTCGGAGGAGACGTCTCCTGGGTACTTACATGGGAGAAAGGGAGAAGGCTAGGGTAATCGGCTGTAATGGCTACTTCCGTGCCGTCATAGCTCGCCTGATAAAAAAAACTCCCTCCTTAAGCTCTATAAATATGTCCGGATCTTCTTCATATCCGGGATCTAGGTCCCGAATATGATCCTGTGGCTGCGGAGCGGGGCTGTAGATCCCCTTGACGATCTTTCTCCATTCCTGTCAAAAAGCAGCCGGATTAAATTCGACTAACATGGACTCTGGAGAAAAGATTGAGTAAAGCCAGTAATGGGAAAACTCACCCATGGGACGGGGTTGTACATGGAAAAGCCTTCCCGGCACGTTAAATGAGCAAAGTACTCCTTCTCCCTTTTGTATAGATCAGCTAAGATAGCGACCAGGGCAGCAAAAATTATCTGGACCTTTGCGCAGACAGCGGGAAGCATCGTCTTCCCTGTTATAATTCCACATGGGGAGGCCTCTCGATTGGAGCGGCTGAACGCATCGGGTTATGGTACTAGCCATTACCTCAATTATAGACAACCCGGAGTTGGCAAGTACTCTGATCTTGCTTGCCAGTCTCAAAACCTCCGCACTATCTTCTTCTTCGAGGCTTCGGGGATGCCAGCTGGCGCGCTTCTTTAAGGGAGCGCTGGAGAATTTAGAAAGACGACGCCGGATTGGGTCCGGAAGAATGACGTCTTCGATATAAAACCACTCCGAGGGCCACTCTTCGGATGCCTTTTTCGGAGTGCCGGACAGGTACCCAGTCCCGGCTATGCGCCATACTTCGTTGCCGCCCACCTCGAATATAGATCCCTTTTGGGAGCGGGGGACGAGGCAGAAAAATTTCCGCCATAGCTTGAAATGGGCCTCGCAGCCCAGGAACAGCTCGCAAAGCGCGACGAAACCCGCGATGTGCAGGATGGAGCCCGACGTCAGATTGTGTAGTTGAAGGCCATAATACTCCAGTAGACCTCTGAGGAAAGGATGAATAGGAAATCCTATGCCTCTCAAAAGGAAGGAAATGAAGCACACCCGCTCCTCTTTAGAAGAATTGGGGAAATTCTTCGCCAAGGCTTCACTGTCGATGGAAGTTAATCCAGCCCGAACGGAGACTAGATCCACGGGAGGAAGGTACCCCGGCATCTTAAGTTTGCTCAGATGGGCATGGGATACCGAACAACTTTCCTAGTCGCCTTTTTGAGGGCTGTTGGGGCACGAGAAGGAGCTGGGGATGCTGGCCATGTTTGGGCGATTTCCTAAGGTAAAGCTCTAAGGATTTCCGCGTGATGGGGAATGGTTGCTGAGATCCAATCTCTTTATATAGGTGCTTTTCCTGCCTGGTCGAGGGGTTCTTTGTAAAAACACCAAGACTGTTCACATTCATTTGACAGGTGGAAGCCGAGGCGACGACGGTAAAGAAATGGTATTTAAATGGGCAGCCGAACTATCGTCAATCTGAAGTACAATGGAGAACCCGCCTTGCAAAGACGAAGACATAAAGCCAGGTACTACATCGTCACTGAAGGCAAGTTCAGGGGCTACTGATGGAGTCCTAGATTAAGGGGTCCTCGGATGGTCGGCCTATGTGATGTGGGCTGGACTGGTGGGCGGTGAAGATACAAGATAGAAGGCTTTCCCCCATGTCTGGATGGGACTCTCCATTGCGTGGATAGCAAGCTTGGCGTTTGGATATGAAGATTCCTTTCTCTGTAAACCGACTCTGTACAACCCTAGGTCCCTCCAGTGTCTATATTAACCGGAGGGTTTAGTCCGTAGAGGCAATCTAATCACAGGCTAGTGGTCTTTTTAACCATCAACACTTAATGCTCTTTCTTGATTCTTCCTTCGCTAATTTCAGGATCGCGAAGAGCTCGGGAAATACTTCCGTCATCCCTTGCATATTATAGTTCATCATGAAGTTCTAGTAACTTGGTGATAGTGACTAGAGAACTTTGTCAATTACTATCTTATCTGGAAGATTAACTCCCACTTGATTCAAGCAATTGTTGTACCCAGACAATCTGAGCACATGCTCACTGGTTGAGCTATTGTCCTCCATCTTGTAGGCAAAGTACTGCCAGAGGTCTCATACTTTTGACACGGGAATCAGTATGAAATAGCAATTTCAACTCTTGGAACATCTTATATGCTCTGTTGCGTTCAAAACATTTTTGAAGTCCCGGTTCTAAGCCATAAAGCATGATGCAGTAAACTATCAAGTAGTCATCATACCGAGCTTTGTCAAAGGTTCATAACGTCTGCATCTACTCCTGCAATAGGTCTGTCACCTAGCGGTGCATCAAAGACATAATTCTTGTGTGCTGCAATGAAGATAATCCTCAGATCATGGACCAAGTCCGCATCATTGCTACTAACATCTTTCAACATAGTTTTTCTCTAGGAACAAATCAAAATAAACGGGGAGCAACATCGCGAGCTATTGATCTACATCATAGTTATGTATATACTATCAGGACTAAGTTCATAATAAATTAAAGTTCAGTTTAATCATATTACTTAAGAACTCCCACTTAGATAGACATCCCTCTACTAATCTAAATGATCACGTGATCCAAATCAACTAAACCATGTCCGATCATCACGTGAGATGGAGTAGTTTTGAATGGTGAAAATCACTATGTTGATCATATCTACTATATGATTCACGCTCGACCTTTCGTCTCCAGTGTTCCGAGGCCATATCTGCATATGCTAGGCTCGTCAAGTTTAACCCGAGTATTCTGCGTGTGCAAAACTGGCTTGCACCCGTTGTTTCGGTGTACTAGAGTAAGGGTACCCTAGTATCCCGAACTTGTGCACGGGCAGTTGCAGCACCCCGCGGCAAGGCTTGCCGGGTGACCGCCAAGGTCCTCCGTGGTTCCTTTGGAGCCATTCAAGAACAAAGTATTTAAGCCAAGGAGACAAGGCCCCGGCAAGAGGAGCTTGCTGGGAAGGCCAACCAAGGCATCTCAAGAAACTTGCCGCGACGCGCCACGCGTCCCGGCAAGGCCCGGCGAGCGACAAGCTTCCGGACGCGACAAGACGACGACCGCGGCAAGGCGCTTGCCGCGGCAGGCCACCACTCTGTACCCGCGCTCCAGCACATCCACCAACATGTCGCCCTGGGACCTTTCCAGGCGCGCGTGGCAAGAGGCTGTGTGGCCAGCGGTGTGCGGTGGCAAGCGACGCTGACAAGATTGCCATTGTGGCAAGCGGTGGCGTCCCTGGAGGTCCCTTTATGCACTGTTTGGGCGACGTAGATGGGCATTTAATGCCTTTGTCCCCTGCCGTCAGGGTTAGGTATGATACACTGTACAGGTAGTTGTACCAACCGCAACTCCTTTTCCATTTTTACCCTTGTCTACGTTGCCACCTGTCGGAGACCCCTTAAGCATATAAAAGGAGGCCCATGCGCAACGTAGAGAAGGGGGGTTCGAAGACAGAAAACACTCATGCTAGGTCTCGTTAGCAGCTGGTGTGTACTGTAGCACTCAGCGCTCCCAAGCAGGAACTCAATACACTCAGACATGCAGCAGTAGGAGTGTTATCTCTCCGGAGAGCTCCGAAGCTGGGTAAATTGCTCGTGTGCTTCGCCTCGATCTGCTCTTCGTGCGATCTCCGCCCCCCGCCGAACCGAAAGGGCTTGGTCCGCCGGTCCCATAGGTGTTCGTGGATCAGCTTCCCCGACATCTTTGGCGCGCCAGGTAGGGGGCGTCGAGATTGTGTGAACCTGATCCGGCGTTCACACGAGCTAGATCTTCGTTTTCTTCATCGACATGCCACCGAAGAAGTAGGCTTCGGCGACAGCTGATCCGTCCACGTCGATCCCACCACCACCGGAGCAAACGGGTGGTGGGGTAGACGCCGGCGGAAGAACGGGTGTCGACGAGGGAGCCCACGGTGCTGCCAAGTCCAAGGACAAGGCTGCGCAGACCTCGGCGTCCGTACATGCACCGCGCCCGTCTCAGGAGGCGCGGGACCGACAGCGTCATGGTATTCACAATGCCATACGCTCGTTGGACCAAGGTTGAGCTGGTGGATCTCGGGGTCCTCAAGACCAGCATGCACGCCAACATGCTGGCACGAGCGAGGCACGGTCGCCTGGACGGGATACTGCTCCTTCTAATGTTGTTAGAAGTCCGAGCATATCCCGCTCCTCGCGCCGTTCGCCACTGCAGCCCGCCACTCCAGCAGAAGCTTTGGCACGAGCTCAACTGCTCCTAGATTACCCTCCAACGGCAGACAAGGTCGATGAATGGAGGGCCACCATTCAGAGTCTCATCGGCTTTGCCAACGGCGACACTCCGCGGCGGCCGAGTACATCGCTGCCGCGGCAGGACTGCCAAGCACGAGCCGGTAGCGACGAAACCGGTGGGGGTGCAACCACCATGCACTCTCCACCCCGAAGGCCAAGATCGCCGGCTCACCGGATCCACCTCGACAGCGACTCCACCCCATCATCGGATCCACGAGCTCGTCGCGATTAGCGCCAAGTTCTTCACGAACGACAGCAAGAAGACGCTCGAACTCGCATCGAGCGCCGAAGAGAAGCGCGGTGTCAATCAGACCAGCGTGTTGGGCCCTCTGTCGACATGCATGCGCCAGGGGAACCAGGCGACTTGCCGTACGCGGTAGGTTGCCCTGTGTTCACTCGTGAGCTGCGGCAAGTCCAGTGGCCCAGCAAGAAGAATTTCAAGCCAGACGTACCAGAGAAGTACGACGGCAAGACGCATCCGCCGGAGTTCCTCAGCATCTACACCATCGCGGTGCAGGCTGCCGGGGGGCGGGACGACAAGATCCTGGCCAACTACTTCCCGCTGGTACTCAAGCCCAATGTCAGATCCTGGCTCATGCACTTGCCGGACAACTCCATATCCTCCTGGGCAGACCTATGCCATCAGTTTGTCGGCGCCTTTACAGGCGGCCACAAGCCTCATGGCCAAGAGAGCGACCTTCATCTGCTCGCCCAGAAGGAAGGAGAGCCCCTGCGCAAGTACATTCAGAGATTCAGCCACGTACAGCACAACATCCCAGATGTCCACCCTGCCGCGGTAATCAGCGCGTTCCATCAGAACGTGCAAAACCGCAGGATGCGGGACGAGATGGCGATGTGCAAGATCAGAGACGTCAGTGAGCTATATGCTCTGGCCGACAAGTGTGCACGTCCTGAGGAAGGGAGGAAACTCCCCGGAGAGAATACAGAAGTAGGAGGATCTGATAGTGAGGAGGCTGCCCCGGCAAAGAAAAACCGGCGGCGGAACAACAAGAAGAAGAAAGGCAAAGATGTGCTAGTTGTTGAGCAGTACGGCAACGGAGGTGGCGCCAAGAAAGCCAAAACTGGTAGCTCCGGCAAGGAGATTGCCGCGGGCACCAACTACCAGGCTGTGGCGGTCGCCGACAAGCAGGACGGCTCCAACAAGCAGTACTGCAAGATCCACCGCACCAAGGGCCATGACCTCCAGAGCTGCAAGAAGGTCGAGCAGCTTGTCGAGCAGCAAAAGGCTGAATACGAGCGACGCGATAAGGAGAAGGCCCAGGAAGGTGCTGGAGGAGCCAGCAAGAAACGCCTCGGCCGAGGAGGACGCCGCGGCAAGGCCAAGCAGCGGCAAGGAGACAGACCTCCCCGCGGCCGCGACAAGGATGAAGATGACGATGACGATGAAGATATGGATGATGACGAGACCGATGAGCAGGAGTTCCAGAAAGCCACAGAGGTCTTGTGCGTTGACGGCGGTGCTTCTCTGCATACTTCACACCGCCAACTCAAGCAGTGGATGCGGGAAGTCAATGCGGCAGAACCATCCGTCGAGTCACGCAAGCCTCTGAAATGGTCCAGCACGCCTATCATCTTTGATAATGAGGACCACCCTGATCGCATAACTGCGGTCGGGTGCTTGCCGATGTTGGTTTCACCAACTATCCGCAACCTCAAGTTCACTAAGATGCTAGTTGACGGCGGGGCCGGCTTGAACCTGATCTCCTCCGCGGTACTCCAGAAACTCCAGATCCCTGATGGCGAGCTCGAAGAGACCGGCACATTCCAAGGAATCAATCCGGGAAGGAGCAAGCCAAAGGGAAAGATCACGTTGCCGGTGACATTTGGCAGCGAGTTGAACTTCAGGACTGAGAGGGTCACTTTTGACGTTGCTGACTTTCCATTGCCTTACAATGGGATACTTGGCCGTCCAGCACTCGCCAAATTCATGGCAGCCTCTCATTATGCATACAACATGCTGAAGATGCCAGGCCCGATAAGTGTCATTTCTGTCCCTGGCGACAAGAAGAATGCTCTTATCTGCACCGACAAGATCTACCGGGAAGCAGCAGCCGCAACAGATCGCACTCACTTGCCGTTGAAGCTCCCGGGGCGAAGAAGAAGACCAAGTCCGGCAAGAGTTCTGATGCCCACTCCGGCAAGCGCACCTCTTCGGAGTGCTGCGCTACCGTCGAGGACGCACCATTGAGCTCCACCGGCAAGTGTAAGAAGACAATGGCAGCTCCACCAGAGACCAAGAAGGTGTCCGCCAAGGAGGATGGCACTGGTGGTACCTTCACCATCAGTGCCACTCTCGACCCTAAATAGGAAAGCGCGCTCGTTGCTTTCCTGCGGGCGAACGTCGACGTGTTTGCGTGGCAACCGTCTGACATCCCCGGTGTTCCCAGGAAAGTAATCGAGCACCATCTTGCCGTCTGTCCTCATGCGCGGCCCGTCAAGCAGAAAGTCAGGAAGCAGGCGGTGGAGCGCCAAGAAATCATCGCAGAAGAAATCAAGAAATTGGAAGCAGCAGGCCTTGTCAGAGGAGTGCTCCATCCCACGTGGTTGGCCAATCCTGTAGTCGTGCGCAAGGCAAACGAGAAATGGAGGCTTTGTATCGACTTTACCGATGTTAATAAAGCTTGTCCCAAAGACCCATTTCCCTTGCCGCGCATCGACCAGATTGTTGACTCCACGGCCGGATCTGACTTGCTTTCATTTCTTGATGCATACTCAGGATACCATTAGATCTTCATGGCAGAAGAGGATGAGGAGAAAACCGCATTCATCATCCCATGTGGCACCTACTGTTTCGTACGGATGCCTTTCGGTTTAAAGAATGCTGGTTCAACATTTGCAAGGGTGGTCCATGACGCTTTTGAGCCGCAAATACACAGAAATGTGGAAGCCTACATGGATGACATAGTGGTCAAGAGCAAGGACAAGGCGACTCTGATTCAAGATTTAGACGAAACCTTTGCAAATCTGCGCAAGATCAACCTCAAGCTCAACCCCGAGAAATCTGTGTTTGGAGTCCCCTCCGGCAAGCTTCTCGGGTTCTTCGTGTCTCAGCGGGGAATTGAAGCCAATCCCGAAAAGATCAAGGCCATTGAGCAGACTGAAGCACCAAAGCGCGTCAAGGATGTACGAAGACTTGCCGGTTGCGTAGCTGCTCTCAGCAGGTTTATCTCTAGGTCTGCTGAGCGCGCCCTGCCATTTTTCAAAATATTGAAAAAGGCAGGTCCAATGAAATGGACTCCGGAAGCGGAGGCTGCGCTGCAGGACTTAAAGAGATACCTGTGCTCCACTCCAACACTTGTCGCACCTAAGCCACAAGAGAAGTTGCTGCTATATATAGCGGCAACCAATCAAGTGGTTAGTGCTGCGTTAGTAGCGGAGAGGGAGGCGGATGATGAGCCAGCAACCACGGCAGATGCATCCAGCGGCAAGCAAGGGACTTCACCGGCAAACTCTGGTCCCGACAAAGATGGATCTGCGCAGGCGTGTGAGAAGATGCAGAAAAGAATGGTGCAGCGCCCAGTTTACTTTGTCAGTTCCCTTCTGCAGGGGGCTAGGTCAAGGTACTCTGGTGTGCAGAAATTGCTTTTCGGCCTTCCCATGGCCTCGAGAAAGCTGCGCCATTACTTCCAAGCACATGAGATCACAGTCGTCACTTGTTTTCCGCTGAAGAGGATACTGCAAAATCCAGAAGCAACAGGCAGGATTGTCGAGTGGGCACTGGAACTGTCAAGCTTTGGCCTCAAGTTTGAGAGCACTTCAACTATCCAAAGCAGAGCATTGGCGGAGTTCATAGCAGAATGGACGCCAACACAAGATGAAGAAATTCCAGAAACGAGCATCCCCATCAAGGAAGCAAGCAAAGAGTGGCTGATGTACTTTGATGGTGCCTTCTCGCTACAAGGCGCCAGTGCGGGCGTGCTACTTGTCGCACCCACCGGAGAGCACCTCAAGTACGTAGTCCAGATGCACTTTCCCAAGGAGCAAGCAACGAACAATACTGCAGAGTATGAAGGTTTGCTTGCCGGTCTCAGGATCGCAGCAGACCTTGGGATCAAGAAGCTCATTGTCAGGGGTGACTCACAGCTTGTCGTCCACCAAGTGAACAAGAATTATCAGAGTCCGTTGATGGAAGCTTATGTTGATGAAGTGAGAAAGCTAGAAGAGCACTTTGACGGCCTACAGATGGAACATGTTCCAAGAGCTCAGAACGACATTGCTGACGGCCTGTCGAAGTGCGTCGCACTTAAGTTACCTATGGAACCAGGGATCTTTGTGCTCAAACTGACTCAACCGTCTGTAACGCCATCAACTGGACAGAGCAAGAAGAGGAAGTTGATTTCTAGTGACTATTTTCTGGCAGAGCTCCCCGAAGCCGCCGCCAAGAAGGTCCTCAAGATCAACACCAAGGGTGCTGAGGAGCAGTCTGCTCCGGCAAGCCCTAGGGTTTGTTCCGTTGAAGCAGACACTCCCGACAAGTTTTGCTCCGGCAAGCTTGTCGAGGAACGTCAAGCTCCGGCTGAGCCGCAGGTTCTCGCCGTAGAAGCGGATGTTCCCGCAGCAGCAGATGTGCCTTTAGTCCTTGTTGTCGAGCCGCAAGCTCCAGCATGGGCACAACAGATTTTCCATTTCCTTCAGACAGGAGAACTTCCTGAAGAGCAAGAAGAAGCGGAAAGAGTAGCCCGGCAGTCAAGTATGTACCAGTTTGTCGATGACACGCTGTACAGAAGAAGACTCAACGGTGTAAAATTGAAGTGTATTCACCGGGAAGACAGACAAAAGCTGTTGGCAGAGATACATGGAGGCATATGTGGTCACCACATTGGCGCAAGAGCACTTGCCGGCAAAGCATTCCGGCAAGGTTTCTTTTGGCCGACAGCCCTCCAGGATGCAACTGCACAAGTAACCAAGTGTGAAGCGTGCCAGTTCCATTCCAAGCAGATACACCAGCCAGCTCAAGCTCTCCAGACGATCCCTTTATCCTGGCCATTTTTGGTCTGGGGGCTCGACATCCTCGGCCCCTTTCCCCGAGCTGTCGGGGGCTTTGAGTACTTGTACGTTGCAATCGACAAGTTCACAAAGTGGCCGGAAGTGGAAGCAGTGAGGAAGGTGACAGCACAGTCAGCAGTCAAGTTCTTCAGGTCGATTGTTTGCCGTTTCGGGATTCCTAACAGGATCATCACCGACAACGGCACGCAATTCATGAGCCGCACCTTCATGCAGTACGTCCAAGATCTTGGCGCCAAGGTCTGCTTCGCTACTATTGCTCATCCGAGAAGTAACGGTCAAGCAGAGAGGGCGAATGCTGAAGTGCTGCGCAGACTCAAGACCAGGACTTTCGACAGGCTGCACAAGTGCGGAAGAAACTGGGTTGAGGAGCTGCCGGTGGTTCTTTGGTCGATCAGGACGACGCCAAATCGAGCCACTGGCCAGACACCTTTCGCTCTAGTCTATGGAGCAGAGGCAGTTCTCCCCACGGAACTTGTATACGGGTCACCTCTAGTGCTCGCTTATGATGAGCTTGAGCAAGAGCAGTTGCGACAAGATGACGCACTGCTCCTTGAGGAGGACCGCCTTCAGGCCGCTGTACGAGCTGCTCGATACCAGCAAGCTTTGCGCCGCTACCATAGCCGCAAAGTTAATGCCAGAAGTCTCGAGGAAGGCGACCTTGTTCTTCGGTGCGTTCAGTCCGCCAAGAATTCCAACAAGTTGACGCCGAAGTGGGAAGGCCCTTACCGGGTGAAACGAGTCACTAGGCCTGGCGCTGTCCGCCTTGAGACCGAAGATGGCATTCCGGTGAGCAACTCCTGGAACATTGAGCATCTTCGTAAGTTTTACCCGTAGGGCGCGGTTGCCGGAACCTGTTCCGGCAACCAACTTTTGTACAAGTCTTGCCGATGTTGCATGTAATCCTTTGTACAAAGCCGGGCGCAGACCCCGTGCATAAGTAAAGCTCATGTGCTCCGCACATCTTGTCAATTTCATGCTTTCTACTTTTTATTTTGCATGCGTTATCTGACACTTTGTGCAGCGCCAACCCCCGATAAGCAAAAACGAGCCATAAGGCTCCATATCTTTATTTTCTCTTCTTTCTCTTTCTCAAAGAAAGGAAGGTTCCCTCGCCCACAAGTTTGCCGGGGGGAAAGGAGAAGATAATGGTGTGGACCAAGCGTCGCTCAAGGAAGTTTCGCCTTACCGGGAAACAAACGACATAAAAGCTAAGTTGCTAAAGTTTAAGCAATCAGTTTTAAAATTTTTAAGTTATCTTCCTTGAACGACCATGCTTTGTATGGAAAACCCGTGCGCGGAGGAACCAACTCGTAGCTAGTTGCGCCCTTACTTTGTTTCGAGTCCGCTCAACAACTTAAGTGAGCTGCGACTAGTTGCGACAAGGTTTCTTGTCGGTAGCGGAACCGCCAGCAGGCTGCTGACGTCCCGCACTCAGTGCTCGCGGCAAAGGTGCCTGCGCCGACAAGTTCCCTGAAAGCGTAGGGCAAAAACATACAAAGGAAGGAATCAAGTAAAGGAAATAACATAGCAATCACTACCCGAAATAGAGTCATATTACAAGATAGCTTGTCGCAGCTCTAATAGATTGTTTTCATAACATGACCAGCAGCGACAAGGAAAAGAGAAAACGGGCGGCCTAATCTACGCGATCGCCCTCAACCCTCTTGATCTTGCTCACCTTGTCCACAATGGGTGCGACAAGGGTCTCGAGCGCTTCCAGATCAGCATCCGGCGGCAAGGTCTTGAGGACGTTGGTGAGGTTGAGGCCTGGGTTGCGGAGGGCCACCTTCATCAGCACCTTTTGAAGAGCTCCCGCGCAGATCTGGCGCGACTCGTCGGCCAGCTGCTTTGGGATCTCTTCCCGGAGTCGCTGGAGGGCCGTCGCCACGCCTTTGAAGAACAAGCTGAGCTTGGCGCTGGGTTGGAGGTGCTCATCGGAGGAATACCCGAGATCCTCCATCCCCAGCTGCGCCAGCTCCCTGTCGATGGATGCGGCAACATCCACGAGACCCTCGGTCCAGTGCTCCACATTCTCCCTGAAAGTGTTCTGGGCGGCAGCAGCACTCGCCAGCAGCGCCTCGTCGGCCTTGATCTTCTCCTTCAAGGCCACCTCCTGCTCCCTGGCGCCGTCCAGCATCTGGGTCAAAGTAGTCAGCTTCAACTCAAGATCTGCGTTGGAGTCCTTGGCGGCGCTAAGCTCCTTGCTCCTCTCGGCGAGACGACCCTGCAGCTCACCAAGGGTGTAGGCGTCCTTCTCGCGCTCACGCTTGAGCGCAGCAAGCTCCTCGCGGCTCTCCTTGAGATTGGCCTCTAGCTGCGCCACCTTCGTCTCCAGCTCCTTCTTGGCGGCCTCGGCAGCTGCGACAGCATTCTCTGCTTCCTTGAGAGCCCCGCCAAATGTTTGCTCGCGCGCGGCAAGATCCTCCTCGTGGCTGTCAAGGTTAACCTTCCGCTGCGCCAACTCGCCTTCCTGCGCAGACAGCTTCTCGGCGGCAAGCCGCTGCTGCTCCTCAACCTCAGCCTTCTCGAGGAGGAAGGCTTTACGCTCCTCGGCGATTTGCTCCCGCTCCTTTGCCAGGGACCGGAGAGCTTCCTGGTTGAGGCTCCGGAGCTCCTCCGCGCGCTTCTCGATGTCTGCTCCCGCCTTCGCGACAAGCGCTTCTTGGGATTCCAGCTTGGCCTGTCGGGCGCGGTAGAGCGACAACAGCTTCCGCAGCAGCTGCTCCTCCTCAGGCTCGCCACTGCTGCTGCTCGGCGTGTCGACCAGCGACAGCCCAGCGGAGGCGAGTAACTCTTCATCAAAGGTCTCTCCTTCGACCGGCGCCCTGAAGCTCGACGCCCAGGGGAGCTTGATGAAGACGCCATCGCCGGCCTTCAAATAGGTGCCGGGCTGGGGCTCTTCGGAGCCTGACGCCGCAGCAGCGGCGGGGGGATCGGCGGTCGGTGTAGCGCCAGGCGCTCCTGCGGCCTTGGGGCCGTTAGTGCGATCGCCGGACCCCTCGCCAGCTTCTGCAGCGGTAGCTTTGGCGGGCTCTCCGCCGGCGGGATCATCAGCGCCGGCTCCTTCTTCGGTGACAGCGGCGTCGTCGGTGTCGCCCGCGTGTTCTCCTCGCCGGCGACCTCGGTCTCCATTGGCTCTGTGGCAGATGGATCTGACGACCGGAAAAGAAAGAAAAGTCAAGCAAATATTCAAAAAGAAAATCAGAAGAAGAAGAACACAAGGGAAGTTTTCAAGCAAGAGGATTACCTATACTAGGATCTACAGCCGTGGTCTCAACTACCGGAGGGTCGCTGGTGCTATCCCTTGCCGGAGAACTGTCCCTTGCCGGAGAAGCCTCCCTTGCCGGAGAACGCTCCCTTGCTGGGGAGTCCTCCCTTGGCGGCGTAGTCGAAGCAGATGGCATTTCGGGAGCGGCTTCCGGGCACTCCTGGTGAGGCTGCTCTGCTCCTACACAAACCAACAGTCAGATATCAACAAAGAAAGAGCACCCATGCACGCCTAATAGCAGGAAGTAAACCATATACTTACGATGGGGGCTGCTTTGAGGAAGAGTTGCCGGGTCCGGCAAGGTGGTCTCGGACGCGCCTCCTGCTGTCGCGGTGGGTTCGTCCTCGATGACAATCACCGGGGCCTTGGCTCTCTTCGACGCTCTCTGGGCCAGCGTCCTGAAAACGAATGGGTTCAGAGTGAAGCAAATCAGATACAAGACAAAGCAACAACTTGAAGAACTACAAGTACAACAAAGAATCTTACTCTTCTTCTTCCTCGTCGGAGCTGAGCATGGAGAGATCAAATTCCGGCTCGCCTCCGGTGCGACGAGGCGGAGGAGTGGGTTCCCTTGGCCGCTTGGCGGGAGCAGAAGCGGTGGGCCGGGAGGGCCCCGCTCCAGTTGCCCCAGCGGCGTGAGGTGCTCCCGCGGCAACAGTGCTTGCCGCGGTGGAGCGCGTCGCGCGGCGCGGCGGCTGTTGGCCCGTCTGCCGCCCCGCTACGTCTCCGGCCTTGCGGAGACGCCTTCTTGGTGGAGCTGGGGGCTCCGCTTGCGGCAAGCTGTCTGAAGGTGGGGAGGAGGCGCCCTCGGCGGGCTCGCTCGACTCAGCTTCAGGCCCGACAAGCTCTTCCTCGCCGGCAAGCTCCTCTCGCTCGACAAGGCTTGCCGCCTCTGCTGCCTCTGCCTCCTCCATGGTGAATCCGAACTCGCCCGCGGCAGCGGCTGCTGCCGCCTCTTCCAGCCTGGTGGCGATGCGCTGCATCTCATCATCGGTGGTGTCGCGGGTGAGGCTCTTCTGTTCACCGGGGTGGACCGGCACTTCTACCAGGCCATCAAAGAACTCCCGCACGACGTCATCTGCAGGCTCTTGCCAAGTTGGGACAATTCCATGCGAGTCGCACAGCGGCGTCATTGCACGGATGCGGTCGAGCGAGGAATTGTTGCACAGCGGAACGACACCCCTCGGCAACCTGAACATTTCGGGATGATCAGGATCGTGCTTGAACAGTTCCAAGAGCATCGCGTCCAGTTCCAAGACAGTGAAGTTGAAGTTGAGGCCCGGGCGCAGCCTCATGATATCCGCCGCATTCTAGAACTCCCAGGCGGGTCTCCTCCTCTCCTGCAGGGGGGCGATGCGGCAACGAAGAAAATCCGCGCCAACGGCGCCTACAGTAAGCCCGGCAAGTCTAAGGCGTAGGATCCGGGTGACGACAATCTTCAGCCTAGCGTCTTCCAGGGCCACGCTGCTCCAATCGTTGCCGCGCACTACTGGGGTTTGGCGCTGGGCGGTAAATGGCTGCGGGTTCTCCTCGATAATCCAGCACTAGTCTGCCCTCCATTCCTCCCACTTGCTGCGGAGCTCTCCCTCCAGATAAGCTTCCTTCTTGCCAGTCCTCGAGATCCAAGCGATTCCGCCGGCAAGAGGCTCCCCTCTCTCAACTCGGGGCATAAAGAAGTGGCGGAAAAGATCTACGTTTGGATAGACTCCGACAAAGTTTTCGCAGAGATGTGCGAAAACTGCCATGGTCAGAACGGCATTGGGGGTGAAGTCAAGGAGGCGGAACCCGTAGGTGTTCATGATATCACAGAAAAATTCAGAGAAAGGTGGGCAGAGCCCGCAGTAGAAGAACAGCGCGAAGAAAGGGTATCCATTCGGAGCCAGTTCCGAAGCGGCAGCTGGGAGTACCTTCGTGCGCAGATGCGCTCGCGTCTCCGTCGACCAGAAGAGGTATTAGTACTCCCTCAGATCCTTCGCGGCGAGCTGAGGGGGGAAGGTTGCCCGCTCCTTTCGCAGCGCCGCGAGCCGCTGCGCCTCGGCCGACTTGACGGCCTTCCCCTTGTCGGCTTTCGGAGCCATGGCGGAGGTGGTGGGGGAGATCGACGGCGTTGGTGATGCTGGTGGCGATGGGGGGCGGAGTGCTGCTCTCTTTTCAACCTTGGGAAGAAGGGGGGAGCAGCGGAGGTTTTTGGAGATTGGAATAGCAACTGGCGAGATGGGCGAACTGCCCATGTTCCCCCTGCTTATAAAGAGGGAGGGGGCAGACGTTCCGCCTTTCCGAATAAAGAAACCACCCACGATCTCTCCCACGACGCCGCATTCGACGCGTGCCATTCGTGGAGGGCGTGGTGGGTCCGGAGTGAGTTACGGCGTAACCCAGGCCGCGCGTGCCCGTGCCCTGTTTTGGGCCTGGCCCAACACCGCTCGACACCGTGTGTGGCCCAGGCCCGGGGGCTCCTGTCGGTGTACTAGAGTAGGGCTACCCTAGTATCCCGAACTTGTGCACGGGCAGTTGCAGCACCCCGCGGCAAGGCTTGCCGGGTGACCGCCAAGGTCCTCCGTGGTTCCTTTGGAGCCATTCAAGAACAAAGTACTTAAGCCAAGGAGACAAGGCCCCGGCAAGAGGAGCTTGCCGGGAAGGCCAACCAAGGCATCTCAAGAAACTTGCCGCGACGCGCCACGCGTCCCGGCAAGGCCCGGCGAGCGACAAGCTTCCGGACGCGACAAGACGACGACCGCGACAAGGCGCTTGCCGCGGCAGGCCACCACTCTGTACCCGCGCTCCAGCACATCCACCAACGTGTCGCCCTGGGACCTTTCCAGGCGCGCGTGGCAAGAGGCTGTGCGGCCAGCAGTGCACAGTGGCAAGCGACGCTGACAAGATTGCCATTGTGGCAAGCGGTGGCGTCCCTGACGGTCCCTTTATGCACTGTTTGGGCGACGTAGACGGGCATTTAATGCATTTGTCCCCTGCCGTCAGGGTTAGGTATGATACACTGTACAGGTAGTTGTACCAACCGCAACTCCTTTTCCATGTTTACCCTTGTCTACGTTGCCACCTGTCGGAGACCCCTTAAGCATATAAAAGGAGGCCCATGCGCAACGTAGAGAAGGGGGGTTCGAAGATAGAAAACACTCACGCTAGGTCTCGTTAGCAGCTGGTGTGTACTGTAGCACTCAGCGCTCCCAAGCAAGAACTCAATACACTCAGACATGCAGCAGTAGGAGTGTTATCTCTCCGGAGAGCTCTGAAGCTGGGTAAATTGCTCGTGTGCTTCGCCTCGATCTGCTCTTCGTGCGATCTCCGCCCCCCGCCGAACCGAAAGGGGCTCGGTCCGCCGGTCCCATAGGTGTTCGTGGATCAGCTTCCCGGACACGTTGTATGTGAACGTAGAGCTTATCACACCCGATCATCACATAGTGTCTCAGCACGAAGAACTGTCACAACGGTGCATACTCAGGGAGAACACTTATACCTTCAAATTTTAGTAAGGGATCATCTTATAAAGCTACCGTCGAACTAAGCAAAATAAGATGTATAAAAGATAAACATCATATGCAATCAAAATATGTGACGTGATATGGCCATCATCATCTTGTGCCTTTGATCTCCATCTCCAAAGTACCGTCATGATCTCATCGACATGACACCATGATCTCCATCTTCTTGATCTCTATCAACGTGTCGTCATATGGTCGTCTTGCCAACTATTACTTTTGCAACTATTTCTATCGCATAGCGATAAAGTAAAGTAATTACATGGCGCATGCATCTTATGCAATAAAGAGACAAACATAAGGCTGCTGCCAGTTGCCGATAACTTCAACAAAACATGATCATCTCATACAAAAATTTATATCTCATCACGTTTTGACCATATCACATCACAACATGCCCCGCAAAA
>CAJFDF010002071.1:5491-26821 GCA_904067115.1 Aegilops sharonensis | reverse complement strand
ACATCATAAATCCTATGTAAAGCAGGTAAGTTGAACAAATTACTTGTCAACCATGAATATGTAGTTCCTATACCATGTTAACTCAGGAAATCAATAAGATATACCAAGATCTAGTTAATTAGCCTTGTTCTTATCAAAATTACTCCATGGAAATCAATAAAAGCATGCTAATTAATTAATTTCAGAACAGTAACCAGTTTCCAGTTATATAAACTGAAACCATGATGATATAACTAGGGACAAAATCATGCAGTGACACTGGTCTTTACAGGATAGTGATGGTGATCATCAAGGACTCCTCAGCCGGATAGCATAACATGATACTGACCAAATACAAGTGTGACTAACTGTCTAACCAAATTGGGTGCTTTGGTGAATCGTCCTCTCCTCCTATACCAAGACACATTGACTATTATTTCCCCCATCAACACCAGGATTTTAAAAGCCAACATTTTCTTCAAAATTACTACTCCCATCTCTCTTCATCTCCCCTAATATACATACACAGTACACCCATGCAATCAGCCAACAAAAATAAGGCCTAAGCCCGATGCACAAAAAGAGATGATCTTATTTGGCCCACAAACTCCATGTCGTCACCAACTCAAGCAAATCAATGATGTTCAATTGAGAAATTCATTCATGCACTAAAAATCAAGCATGAAGCTATTCGGAACTCAGAAATGCATTCATTCATGCACACAAAATTTAGTAAGGCTCAACGACCGAGGGAACATAACAGAGCATTAGTGAGAAATACAGGAGAGGAGAGAAACAAGTGGCTTAACAATGCTTGCGCCGAAAAAGAATTGCCCACCGGAGCAGCAGGGCAGGGCACCGACTCGCTGGTTATGTACTCCCCCACACACACCACAAAGCAGTCTATCACCCTCAATGCAACAGTTGTATAATCTCAACGAAACCAAAAGTACAGATCAGACTACAAAATAATGCTTCTAGATTAGATAATATGTCTACACCATGCAAAGGAGTGATCTGTGAAAGATAAAATGGAATGACTTTGAGTAGTAAAGAACAAGTGCTTCCAATTCAGTTTTTTATGAATCATTTATAACTAGACTAAAGTTTGTTTTTTGCCAAAACCGGAGGTTGAAAACAGAAAATAGAAGTAGACAAGCAACGATAAATTACAAAAGCGACTTGCATTAATGTGCACGCACAGCTTCAGAAGCAATCAAACAGACATTTGACCGTGCAGCAAACATCTTCAGTGCATATGCTAGTTCATCATTTCCAGAATTAGACCAGCAGCAGCCAGCACTTGGACTGAATTGCTAGCTCCTCCAGTGCAAAATTGAGTTCTAGTTCTTGGCATTGTGCTAGAACTCNAACAAAAATAAGGCCTAAGCCCGATGCACAAAAAGAGATGATCTTATTTGGCCCACAAACTCCATGTCGTCACCAACTCAAGCAAATCAATGATGTTCAATTGAGAAATTCATTCATGCACTAAAAATCAAGCATGAAGCTATTCGGAACTCAGAAATGCATTCATTCATGCACACAAAATTTAGTAAGGCTCAACGACCGAGGGAACATAACAGAGCATTAGTGAGAAATACAGGAGAGGAGAGAAACAAGTGGGTTAACAATGCTTGCGCCGAAAAAGAATTGCCCACCGGAGCAGCAGGGCAGGGCACCGACTCGCTGGTTATGTACTCCCCCACACACACCACAAAGCAGTCTATCACCCTCAATGCAACAGTTGTATAATCTCAACGAAACCAAAAGTACAGATCAGACTACAAAATAATGCTTCTAGATTAGATAATATGTCTACACCATGCAAAGGAGTGATCTGTGAAAGATAAAATGGAATGACTTTGAGTAGTAAAGAACAAGTGCTTCCAATTCAGTTTTTTATGAATCATTTATAACTAGACTAAAGTTTGTTTTTTGCCAAAACCGGAGGTTGAAAACAGAAAATAGAAGTAGACAAGCAACGATAAATTACAAAAGCGACTTGCATTAATGTGCACGCACAGCTTCAGAAGCAATCAAACAGACATTTGACCGTGCAGCAAACATCTTCAGTGCATATGCTAGTTCATCATTTCCAGAATTAGACCAGCAGCAGCCAGCACTTGGACTGAATTGCTAGCTCCTCCAGTGCAAAATTGAGTTCTAGTTCTTGGCATTGTGCTAGAACTCGAGCTCCCAACTGAAGCTTGATGTGAGTAAGCTCGCCGACCACAGTTGGCTCAGGTAACTTAACATGTAGATAGACAACTAAAACACCATATCTACTTGCAGGTTAACATATCTTGGCAAGATGCCACGTAATCTTGCAAATTTCCTTTGCAAGATTGTAAAGACAGTTGTTAGTATTTCTGTAACAGCAACATCAGGTTTCGAATTGTATATTGTGCCTAAAATGAAGTTGAGTGATAGAAATTTTTCCTACCAATTTGAAAGGTGGGGACCCTTGGTTGGCCCTGAATCATTGGCAAATACTGCATGGACACCTATGGTTGCTAAGTTATGCCCTCGCTCATAACCTTGGATTTCTTAGTGAAACATTTGCAGTATCTAGATTATATATATTCCTGAACACTGCACCACAATGTTTAATTACAAAAGTGTTTAATTCAGCTCAACTTGTGACTAGCGCATAGCCTTTACAAAAGCTTACTGATTTTAGGCAAACAACAATAGGGGTGAGGTGTTTCCATAGTCAGACATTCAGACACACACGAACGGACCTGAATTTCTTGACAGTGATTCCATCGGCAGGGAGGAGACGCTGGATCTTGCGGCGACAGGGCTCGTCCTCGTCGAATACGCCGCTGCGGGCGTCCAGGGAGGACTTCTCGGACTGGCTGAGGGCAGCAGCGAGGTACACGTCGTCGTAGTGGAAGAGAAGGTCCATTGTCATCATAAGAAACGTCGCCGCTACCCGCCTAGAGATAGCCACATCTTCACCAGCTCTGCAGGGTAAACAAATTCACATAAGATGCACAGCAGATGCAGACCTGACTTTTCTGAAATCAGAATTCTCGTTTAGTTTGGCTAAGGTGCAGATACTAATTTGTTTAGCAATTTCTATCTTTTTTCACTCGGCTGCCGAGTCTGCAGAGTTGAGAAAATATTTTTTTACTAGTGTAACATGAGTCACTTGCAAATCGATAGTATTTTGACAATATAGGTTGCAGCAAAACAAATTAAATATAGACAAACTTCGAATTTAGTATAAATTGGCAACATGCCACATAATCTTTCAAATTTCCTTGGCAAGATTGTAAAGATTGTTCCCATTTTTTCTCTCACGGCAACATGAGCACTATATATCCACTATAGCTGTCATCTTGCACACAACCTTGGATTTCTTGGTGAACTCTATATATCCACTAGACGACAGTGTCTAATTCAGTTATCTGAACATGAGCTCTGATTTGTTTCATGCAAGATACAATTGTAAAAAAACAAGATTGTAAAGACTATTCGAAGTTTTTCTCTCACAGCAGCATGAGGTTTTTAACTGTGCACTTTGCCTGAAACAAATTGCAAGATAGGACAATTTTTTTCTAATCCTGAATCTTACAACTTGCAATGATCAATGAGACAAGAGTACTTGATCCTCAATTGTTAACCTATCATCTTGATCATAACATTGGGTTTCTTGATGAAACTGTATACATCTGTCGATATATATTACCGAGAAACGCCTAATCCCGAAAGTTATAGTAGAAAATATACAGGACATGGTATAGGAACGCCTAATACTGAAAGTTACAACTTGTAATGATCAAATTAAACATCTTTATAAAAAAGGAAACCATGACGGCACCGATATGGAAACACGGTGTGGATCTAGTCGTGGCCTGAGCATGTTGAGTCGATCTGGTGCCTAGGGAGACAAGGCGGCGCCGTCGGTGAGGGAGAGGGAGGAGGAGGTCGCATTTGGGTTGTGGTTGGGGAGACCAAGGCAGCGGCGTTGGGGTTTCGGGGGAGGTGAGGAGGAAGAAGAATTAGATTTCTTGGTCCGTGACTCAACCAACTAATACCGTAGAAACAACAAGCACATTGATCACAAACAGACTACTGATTAAGGTTGAAAGGACAAGATGATAACAGTACCAGAAAATGAAAATTCAGAAATGCGAGATACATCAAAGGCACTACTATAGTACAATGGACCATTAACAATTGTAGAGCTAATTCACTGACCTGATCTCTCCTTTTTCATGGCATAACCAAATACAACAAAAGGATCACAAGCAGATTTACATGTTTAAGAAAAATCCAAAAAAGGAGTTTTATTTTAATTTTCCTTTTTACCCAACATACAAGAAATCTGAATCATTGGTGACACATTAATTTAGTAGAAACTGAAGTGGCACATGCATTATTCTCCTGAAAGTAACACGTGCAGGTCATCCTTATATCGACAGTAACTCTGTAAGTGTAGGTTCTGTGTCCAACTGCATAATTTTGTATAATTAAGAAAGCTGAGCTCAAGAAACTAAGCACATGTAATCTATGCAAGTAAACTGTAGCTTCATTGGCAGCATGAGTAACGACCGACACCACGTAGAATCCCACTAAATTATCACTTCAAAAAATGAGCTATGCCATCAACCAATAGCTCTGCATCCACACCGTAAGGTTTACCGGTAACCTTGGCAACTAATAACAGTACTTACTCACGAGCCTTTCCAACTGAAACTAGCATGCTTGGACTAGAAAAGTAAACACACAGGCTGATCAAACACAGCAAACAAACCAAACAGACTGAATGCTTGTCGTACATAAGATAGGATAGGATAGGAGGAAAAGAAAACATCATTTATTGTCCTCGCGGTTGGGGCCCAAGTGTAGGTTTGTACTTATGTCCTTCATCCCATCTCAGGTTCTCCTAGTCCCTGATTCATCTTCCCACTACCTTGAGCAACGCAGCACTAACAGAGAAAGCTCACAAACAGAGCAACAACAACACTATATATAGGTAACATCATTCAATGTACTGTTGTTGTACAAAACATCAAATATGTCGATGCTTCATGAATTTAATTATGACTAGATTTTATCTCCTTAATAAAAGGCAAAGGCAAGAACAACTTTTGGTCAATCAATCAATCTAATGTACAAGTATTTAGTAGAGCTCAAGGATGATGAGTTTGTCATCAAGGAAATCAAAACAGGGACAAGAGAACTCGTGGTGCCAAATCACGCACCACGTGCATATATATAATAACGACCCAAAGGAAACCCACCTAAGAAGCAAGCAAGGCCATGACCATCATCATGTACATAGGTATAGGTACGAACATCCAACCACAGAATTTCAAAAAAATTCAGAGAATTAACCTATAAGATTAAGAATTTCTAAGAATTGACACATACAATTCATTACCATAACAAAGGCATGCCAGGATCATCGAAATATATGTGTTTGAAATGTAGCAGACAAACAACCCTTGCATCAAAACCATCACAGGATCATGTAATTTACATGTTAACATAGCAGAACAAAGTGATATTCTTCACCTTTGTATTTGGGTTCTTCTCCTTGAGTTAGTTGCCGAAGCCGGTATATTGCCGCAGCTTCGAATCCCAGTGGCGGAGATGACGAACTGCATATAAATGGTGAGTCAATTCAGTTGTCTTGCCATTGCAGCAAAGTTCAGTTTTGCAATGCATGCATCTAACTCAAGTAGATAACTTTTCATGTTGATGCTTGAACCAAGCAGTGCTACTGCTACATACAATACACAGTTGCTCCGGTTACAGTTGTATCTATCAAGCAGTTTGTTTGTCCAAGGCAAGCTCCAAAGAGAAAGGAATTGGTCTCTAATTGTGACTTTGATCATAGTCACTCACGTAAAATCCCGGTCAAAGTAAAAGAAAAAAAAATGGCACATATAAAATGAACCAAAGCATGGTGCTCATTCATACGTATGTACGTACTGTCGAGATGCAAGTGGCATCAAGTTGGTTTCGGTGAAAGTAAAAACAAAAGGACACATACAAACCGAACCACGGTGGTGCTGATTCATGTGTATGTACAGATTCAGATGGCATCAATCCAGTTGGTTTCAGTCAAAGATGAACAAAAAGTTCAACACACACAAATTGAAGCAAAGTGTGGTGCTGATTCATATGTGTGTACAGGAGATTCAAGTGCCACCAAGATAGCTTCAGTCAAAGTTAAAACAAATGGACACATGCAAACTGAAGCAAACCATGGTGCTTCTTCATGTGTACGTACGTACAGAAGATGCAAGTGGCATCCAGATTTTGGATGTAAGTAGTATACTCTGGTGAATTTTGTCGAATATGTAGTCTATACTCTACATCTACCAAAAGTAAACCGGCTAGAACAGAAGAGGGCTGGTGCCAAACAATCCAAAGGTATCTAATCTAACAAAAGTGGCGAAAAATCGGTATTGTTCATTGGATTTGACTGAACCTAACAAGAGTGAAATCTTGGAAGTTGAACATGGCATGTTTACTCACGTGCAACCCAACCAACCATACATGTGTAAATCATTGCCTTGAACCCATCCGCATATGCCTTTCTTTCTTTCTGAAACTAAATTGCCCCGTCCCTAATTTCCCCCCGCTGTTTCATCCATGTAGGTACAGATGAACCGAAACCCAAAGTAGTCCAAGCTACACGGGTAGGATCAGATGGTCACAAAACAATCCTTGGAGGAAGCACAAAAGGCAACCCCGAGCACCTGAGTGTTCTGAACGCTCACACCAGCAAACTGGATGAGACATCCTCGATACTTTCAGTCTTGCCAAATCAAGTGCAAACAAAATTCAGGCTATGACATCTTTCAAGTTTTTACAAAGGAGATGGAGGTACTACTGCTAAGATGAACTACTAGTTTTGACGTGTATTTGCTGAATCCACTGCATTTTAACTGTGTTTTGTTGTTGCCTTCTCAAATTAAACATATTCATAAAAACCAAACCAAACACCTTTAGTATGAATGCAGAGAACAAAAACTCAGCTAGCTAGGTGTCCAGGACTTGTAAAAACTAATTTCAATCTACGAATTTGAACCAAAAGGTACAACATTTCTTCAAGCAAATGAATGCGACCTCATAATTTAGCGGGAAAGAAAATACACATCAAAGTGAGTCCTTCACATGGTTCTCCTCTCAGTATACAGTATACGTATCAATCAAAACAAACCTTGTCATGTTGGTGCTTGAACGAAATAGTGCGACTGCCACATACAGTACATAGTTGCTCCGGTTGCAGTTGTATCTATCAAGCAGTTTGTTTGTCCAAGGCAAGCTCCAAAGAAAAAGGAATTGGTCTCGAATTGTGACTGATCATAGTCACTCACGTAAAATCCCGATCAAAGTAAAAGCAAAAAAATGACACATATAAACTGAACGAAAGCGTGGTGCTCATTCATGTGTATGTACGTACCGTGGAGATGCAAGTGGCATCGAGTTGGTTTATGTAAAAGTAAAAACAGAAGGACACATACAAACTGAACCAAGGGTGGTGCTGATTCATGTGCATGTACAGAGATTCAGGTTGCATCCATCCAGTTGGTTTCAGTCAAAGTTGAACAAAAAAATCAACACACACAAACTGAAGCAAAGTGTGGTGCTGATTCATATGTGTGTACAGGAGATGCAAGTGCCACCAAGATAGCTTCAGTCAAAGTTAAAACAAACGGACACATGCAAACTGAAGCAAAATAAAACAAGGAAATGAGAACAGGGACAAGAGAATTATTGGTGCCAAATGAAGCACCACATGCATATTTTGACTAACGGCCCAAAGGAAAACCACCTAAGCAGCAAACAAGGCCATGACCATCACCACGTACGTAGTTATAGGCTCGAATAGCCAACCACAGAATGTGGGGATTTTCAGAGACTTAACCTATAAGGTTAAGATTTTCAACTAATTGACACATACAAACTCAACGAAAGTGTGAAGTTTCATTACCATAACAAAGGCATGCTAGGATCATCCAAAGATATGAGTTTGAAAAGGAGCACAAAAACAAATTCGCATCAAGCCCATCACAGGATCATGTAATTTACATGTTAGCATAACATAACAAAGTGATCTTCTTCACCTTTGCATTTGGGTACTTCTACTTGAGGTAGTTGCCGACGCCGGTGATGGTGCTGCGGCTTCGAATCCCGATGGCAGAGATGTCGACCTGCATATAAATGGGCGAGCCAATTCAATTGTCTTGCCATTGCACAATGGTACAATGCACGCATCTAAATGTAGTAGATAACTTGTCATGTTGGTGCTTGAACCAAATAGTGCTACTGCTACATACAGTACATAGTTGCCCTGGTTACAGTTGTATCTATCAAGAAGTTTGTTTGTTCAAGGCAAGCTCCAAAGAGAAAGGAATTGGTCTATGACTGTGACTGATCATAGTCACTCATACAAATTTCCAGTGAAAGTAAAACCAATACATTGACACATATAAAGTGAACCAAAGCATGGTGCTGATTCATATGTATGTATGTAGAGACGCAAGTGGCATCGATTTGGTTTCAGTTAAAGTGAAAAAACAAATGGACACATACAAACTGGACCAAGGGTGGTGAGCACCATGTGTATATACAGATTCAGGTGCCATCCGTCCAGTTGGTTTCAGTCAAAGTTCAGCCAAGAAATCGACACACACAAACTGAAGCAAAGTGTGGTGCTGATTCATATGTGTGCACAGGAGATGCAAGTGCCAGCATGGTAGGTTCAGTCAAAGTTAAAACAAACAGACACATGCAAACTCAAGCAAACCATGGTACTTATTCATGTGTAGTGTACGTACAGATGATGCAAGTGGCATCCAGATTTTGGATATAAGTAGTATACTCTACTCGTGTGGTGAATTTTGTGGAATATTCAGTCTATATATACTCTGCTTCTACCAAAAGGAAATCGGCTAGAACAGAAGAAGGGTTGATGCCAAACAATCCAAAGGGATCTAATCTAACCTAACTAAAAAGGCGGAAAAATTGGTGCTTTTCCATCGGATCGGATTTGACCGAACCTAACGAGAGTGAAATCTTGGATCTCATTCTCTCTGAAACTAAATTGCTTCCAACCCTGATTTTTTTCCCCTTTGTTTCCATCCATGTACGTACGTACAGATGAAGTGTAACCTCCAAGCTACAGGAACACGGGTAGGAATAGGATCAGATTGGAGTAGCCCCAAATTAACGTAGCAGGCTAAATTAGCAGCAAGCAAGAAATGAGGAAAGGATGGAAGGAAAGGTCGCCCCTGGTTGAAGTCGATGCTGCCTGCAGCAGCCCGCCGGCGTGGTGGTTCTTCAGGTGGTTGAGGAAGAACCCTCCTTGGTGGTCGGCTAGGTGCGTCCCTCCTCCTCCTCCTGCTCCTCGAGCGGGACAAGGCCGGCAGGCGCTGGACTCATCGAGCTCGGGATCTTGCGGCCCTGTTCCTGGACCCGGCGCGTCGACCGTGCGCACCATGGGTGACCTGCAGCAAAGGATTGGAAGAGAAAGTGAGGTGAGGAGAGGAGGAAAGCGGCGAGGAAGGAGGGCAGGGACCAACCGGAGCCACGCCGCTGTTGGCGGCGCCCGAAACCTTAGTCGCGGGCGAGGCTAGGGGCCTCGACCGGCGGATCTGGCCAGAGGGGATGACGGCCTGGAGCGAGGGGAGCGGGCTGCGCTCTGGTGGAAGTCGCCGGAATCCGACGGCGTGGAGTCGTGGGGAATGTTGTGGGTGGGAGGAGGAGGAACCCTCTGCCGCTGCGTGGTCGTGGAGAAGGAGGAATCTCCATGACGGCGCGGCGCCGGTGCGGATCTGAGCGTAGGGAGACGGGAGGAAGGGAGGGGAGGGGAGGGGGCGCCGACGGCGAGGGTGAAGGTGAGGGAGACGAACGAATGCGGCGGCGGCGGCGTTTGGGTTTCGCGGGAGGAAGAAGAAGAGGATGAATCAGCCTCAGCAGCGGGTGGGTAATTAATGTTGGGTTGGGTGCTAAAAACATGATGCGTGAGTTTAGCCGCCACATTGACATTTTTCGGGCGCATGCATGCAAATGGAAAGCCAAGCCAAAGGTTCTTCTGATTGGTCACTTTTGATCGCCCACGGATTAATCCCCGTCTTGTCTTTGAGTCCATCTCAACCGCCTATCTCTTCTCTGTCTTATAGATCCTAC
The DNA here is from genome assembly GCA_904067115.1 of Aegilops sharonensis. Lineage (NCBI taxonomy): Eukaryota > Viridiplantae > Streptophyta > Magnoliopsida > Poales > Poaceae > Aegilops > Aegilops sharonensis. The sequence goes on along the minus strand of CAJFDF010002071.1, from coordinate 16,684 downwards.
GGTAGACACCTCATGTCACACGGATCACGCTTCCTGCTCTCAATAGAACCTGACAATTCTTTTCTTTTCAACCGCTCCTGACCAATCATGGCATAGTATACATACATATAAATAAAGAGAAAATAAAGGAAGGTTTTATTCTGTCACGCGCATGCGGCCGTCGGTCGTCGTTTGTGTTTATACCCAAAGTCATGGTGATGCTAGGGTGACACTTTAAATTGACAGACACAACAAATGAAATAAAGATCTTTACATTTTCAAGTGTGTTGCACGGACAGCACGAGCACGCACTCCAACCTTCCGCCGCCACATCATCGATCCATGCATCTCTACCGTCACGGGTCGACATCGTTTTCGTCTCGGTCAATCCAAGTCTCCGCAAGCAAGCGGTCATTGTGTTGCATCGCGGCGGTTGTGCTTTTTTGTCAGGCAAGCAAGGAAGGAAAAGAGGCGTGCCAGCGAGATTGACTAACAAGCTAGGGCTGTGAGATGGGCTTGGCTTCGTGCGCTTGGTTGTAGGTGGAGCCGAGGTCAAAACTAGTCCGCAAGACCGGTCCAAGGGGTCATGGAGCATCAAAGATAGATCGGGTGCCCGAGAAAAGAGTCTACGGGCCTGGATTTTTCTTACGTAATTAAAAGTTCCTTTGCACATTTACGTGGAAACCTGGCGGCCCAAAATCTACATGTGTGTGTGTGTGTGTGTGTGGGAGGGGGAGAGAGGGTACGAGGGTTTAGGCTATAAATATGATTGTGTTTCTCGAATATGTAGCTAGCATGGCGGTGGAGTAGGCATGGTTGGTGGGTTGCGCATCGTCATGTCACCTTAGAATCGGCCTCGATGGTCGGCGAGTAGGGCGGGGCGTGTTGTGGTTGATTTTCTTGTCCCCTATATATGTGAAGAAGAAGGGTCATCGGAGCGGAAGCAGAAGGCCTAGTTCTTGGGCGGCGCGCGTACTATGTGTTTTCTCATTTTTGTGGGCAGCAGAGAGTAGAGGCCCGCAGAGGGGCAAGGTGGCGGCAGGCGGACAGCGCGTGACACGGCTCGGCTTTTTGGAATCAAATCAAAAAGGAAAAAAGAAAGAAAAAAGCGCTAGTAGATACTCCCTCCGTCCCAAAATACTTGTCGAAGAAATGGATAAAACTGAATGTACCTATAACTAAAATACGTCTAGATTCATCCCTTTCTTCGACAAGTATTTTCGGACGGAGGGAGTATATGTATAGATAGTGCACGTACGGTAAGAAAATAAAAAAGGAAAAGAAATGAAGGATGTACTAGTACGTGGTAGGCTAGGCTAGTGCACGTGTACGCGAATAAATCTTTTTGGTCAGTAGTACTCCCTCCGTAAATTAATGTAAGAACGTTTAGAATACTACTTTAATAATCTAAACGCTCTTATATTAGTTTACAGAGGAAGTACGTTGCAATCAATCCAAGAGAAAGAAAGAAAGAAAAAAGGATGGAGGCTCGCATGCATCTAGTCAAGTGACAATCATCCGGAAAAGAAAAATACACCAGCCAGGAAACTAAAGCATATACGTTCTGGGTGCGTTAGGGCGAAGTTAAATAACTGGCCCACAACGATTTGGTGGATCGATGACCAGCGGCGGCGGCGCAGTACCTAGCATCACACGGAGGCATGACGTCCATGGCGACATTGGTGCAATGGACCGATCTTCCTGATGATCTCCTCCACGTCGTCTACCTCAAGTGAACTTGTGGTTGTGAACCTCTTCTCCGGTGTTGAGGTGCCGCTTCACGCAAAGAACATGAGGAAGGTCTACACGGGCGCCAAGATTGTCTTCTCGGAATCCCCCAAGTCAAGTGCGTGCATCCTCGCCACCATCACCCCCCGAAGAAGCGTCGCCCTACGCAAGATTGGTTGTCGAGCCGACAGATGGACGGCAAAAGTATTTAGCGGGCCCATGCTTGCGGACATTATATTCTACAATGGAAAACTCTATGGCCTCACCCGCTCCTACAACCTGATCAAATTCAACATGGGCTTGAACAAACACGGCAGACCGGTGGCCACCACTGACGTCGAGCAGCATATCCGGATTGGTTCCCAACCTTCTTTTGTATGTCATAAAAGCATTGTTGAGCTGCATGGCAGGCTCGCGTTGGTGTTGAGGGTAAATCCATCATATGGCGCCAAGTGTGAGCCTTTCTTCAAGGTTTTCGTGCTTGCTGACGAATCAATGACAAAGTACACTCATAAGTGGGAGGAGGTAACGAGCTTGGATGATTGCGCCTTGTTTTTGGGGAAAATGTCCAAGGCGGTTTACGTGCCAGCAGTTGGACGTGGCGGGGTGGAGAGAGGCCACATTTACGCAGATGATATGACGTACTTGACAAGTTTGGATGGCCATGGTAGCCGTGTATACCCTATGCAAGACGAAAGTATTTACAACGTCCCACGGAGGATCAAATCAGCAGGATCTTATGTAGCTGCCGGTGCTCCAACTGGCATGTGGATACTCCCTCCTGATATCTAGCCAACCAAGAGTAGCCTAGCGTGGGAGTTTAACTCTATGTCTGGTGTACTGGTATTAAGGTCACCGTTACAGTTAAATTTTACCTCATACTAGATTGTGGAAGCTGCTAAGGATACAACGTTGCATTTATCTATGAGATGCTGATGCCTTGTTAAAATAGTCGCTGCAAAACTGTACTGGTTGGTTTTGGGATATGTGTGGTAACATACTAGAATTACTACTTATTCATTCATGATTACTTGATTCTCTGTTTATAGCTATGTGTTTCAACATTATGTTTTCCTTCTTGTGCTAGTCTGTTTGGGCATTCATTGTATATTCGGACTGATATTGTATTCACAAAGTCAGTTAGTATCAAAATTAACATGATCACTATAGTAGTATATAACTGTTCATCGCATGAACGGATGAAGCATCTCAAGTGAACTTGCTAGTGTAACCTCGGCGTTCCATTCGAGTGGTCAGCCAAAAAAATGCTTCATAATTGATAGGCAAGTGGCGAAGTCGGGTGAGCTGGTGGCATGGCTTCAGTATATCACATTACATAGATTTATATAATCCCGAAGCAACTAATTCATGAACAGGCCAGCACTTTGATGACGTCCAGGTCACGGTGAGCCGACTGAGCATCTTCACCAACATCAACACTACAAGCAAGCTCATCCCCATCTGTTGTGATCAGATCGATCTTACATCCGTCTTACTGCTCATGTCCTGTTAGAAACTTTACGTGCACCTACCTTGCAGGGGACTAGAATAAGATCATCTGCCCTTTCGGTGATAGTGAACAATCCAGTGGGGCGCCAGATGGTTACTGAGAAACCTGCAGTTTAATTTGGCAGTCTAAGGTTTCTTAGAAAGTTACTTATTTTTGCTTGGAAGGCGGCCACAAATAGCGTTGGCATTCGGTTCATAATAGTCCGGCGACGTATGGATGTGATACCCACTTGCAGCGTTTGTAGTTGCTTCGTAACATGGAAGGTTGTCTTCACACAATCCCTCACCTCAAGCGGTTGCATCCTTTCCTCCATGATCGATCTACACGGCATCTGCTTTGTGGGATTGGTTGCACGGACAACAGGTGTTTGCTAAACTTTTTAATGAACCGATGCTCCGGACACTGTATTCTTTTTCGACACAAACCTCGTGAAAGGGTAGAGTATTAATGCACACTCATATAGATGGAAAGAAAGTAAAATAAAAATAAAAAATGGCTAGGTTTATAAGGAAAACTTGGCCGAAAACCTTGGGTAACTCAACATAGACACTGAACCAAACAGCCAACCACAACCTAACTCAAACACTATCGAGATAATTTGAGGGCAGGTTTTTGAAATAGCCTTGAATAAGGGAAACGATCTCGTGTGCGCCGATCGTCCTATCATAGACCCTCGATGACCACAAAGCTTTCGTCAAGACCGGTCATACCGAACCTTGGCTAATGGTCAGACCAAGCAAACAACAACCACCACCGCTCGCCCTTCAAGCAGACTCAACCCGGTGTTAAGGAAATACTATTCGATAATTCCTCTTAGATATTATATTCTACAATGGACAACTCTATGACATTACCATCTTGGAGCACTTGGTCAAGTTCGAAATATTCGTGAACAAAGACGACAAGCATGTGCTCACCGTTGCACCCTGCCAGTTGCAGATCTGAACGCAACGCGATCAACAAGTGTACCTGCCCTACATCGTGGAGCTGCACGGCAAGTTGGTGATTGTGGAAGTAACTGGCACGACATCGGCTGCGAGCCTTCATCTAGGGTGTCTTTGAGCCTCCCGTTGTAAAAGAGACAGAGTACGCTCACAAGTGGAATGAGGTATGCAAGTGAACTTGCCCTGTTTTATGAAAAAGGTGGTCCAAGGCAGTGTACATGCAGACGTATGGGCGTGGCGGGGTGCAAACAAGCTACATCTATGCCGACAATGCGACTTAATTGATGAGTTTGGACAACCATGGTCAGGCATTTTGATGATCATATCAGCAAGAATTTATATGGCAACTTATGCTCCAAGTGGCACGTGCGTGTTCTCCCTCTGGATTTCTAGCCAATCAAGAATACTCTAACATGCCACCTTGATTCTTTTGTCTATTATTGTAAATACTAAGGTCAATCTTTACCATAAGTGGGACCACAAAGATTGTATAAATATCTATTGTAAAGTATATATGCCTTGTAAAAAAAGTCACTGCCATTATGTAGAATGGTTGGAATATTTTGTCATAAAGTAAAATTGATAAATCATTCATTCTTACCTTGGATTCATGGCTTAATGCTTCTACCTATGTCGTTCAAAAGTGTGGGTGATGGAACCAAATTTGGCAGTTCTCTACATAGCATATTGTCCTCGATGTAGCAGGTGGATACTCCCCTCCATATTTCTAGCTAAGCAAGAGTAGTTTAGGCACTATCTTACCTGGACGCGGGGGAAAAAATATTTGACAAGTGAATGTCGGATATTGCATTTGGATGTCTGGACAAATGAGTAGGCGAGGAATAGGGGGGCATCGCACGGCGGGGGCTATATCTCGCCCACCGAAGACAATGCTCTGTGTCACGTCTAGCATGAGGCAACTAGGCTGGCCCATACCATAGCAACTTAGAGCTGTTTTCGGAAACTTCTGTGCATCAGTTCGGACTGGTTTTACAAGCTTTCATGCATGTTTTCTCCGTATTTGTTTGTACGTATTGATAAATCATTCAGTTTTTTTGCATTTTTCTTTTTTAGTTTTTAAATTTATACTTTAATTCTATTTTATATTTTCCAAATACATGTCAACTTTTTATAATACACTTTGTAAATTTGTCGTATACACGTGGAACATTTTGTCGAGACATGTTGAACATTTATTGACCAGATCATGAAAACATTTTCATGTACATGTCTCAAAAATTGAATAGATGTTTAACATTTTTCAAATACGTGTTTCAATTTTTTTATGGTATGATTTTAAGAAAAATCATGCACATATGTTTACGTTGTATTAATATTTTCTAAAAAACTCACTAACATATTTGGAAATATGTGAACGTTTTTATAAATGTCAGAAAATTATTTCTAAATGGTATGAAACATACTTGACCATTTTTTAGATATTTTGAAATGTCATTAACATATTTTTAAAATACATAAACATTTCCTTACATACAATAATTATTTTCAATGCCTCGAAAGTTTTTCGCAAATGACGTAAACATCTCTTTTACATTGTATATACACTTTTTAAGAATATCATGAACATTTTTTAAACATGTGAATTTTTTTTTAAATGCCACAAACATTTTTTAAATGATTCGAACATCTCTAAGAAAGTAGCGCAAAAACAATTTTAAATTGCATTAATACTTCTTAAATGCACAATGCCCATTTTTTGAAGGAAAACGCTATCCTTTAGCCGGCTGATGCACGCGCAGCGTCTGCCGTGAGTGTAGCCGTNGAGACATGTTGAACATTTATTGACCAGATCATGAAAACATTTTCATGTACATGTCTCAAAAATTGAATAGATGTTTAACATTTTTCAAATACGTGTTTCAATTTTTTTATGGTATGATTTTAAGAAAAATCATGCACATATGTTTACGTTGTATTAATATTTTCTAAAAAACTCACTAACATATTTGGAAATATGTGAACGTTTTTATAAATGTCAGAAAATTATTTCTAAATGGTATGAAACATACTTGACCATTTTTTAGATATTTTGAAATGTCATTAACATATTTTTAAAATACATAAACATTTCCTTACATACAATAATTATTTTCAATGCCTCGAAAGTTTTTCGCAAATGACGTAAACATCTCTTTTACATTGTATATACACTTTTTAAGAATATCATGAACATTTTTTAAACATGTGAATTTTTTTTTAAATGCCACAAACATTTTTTAAATGATTCGAACATCTCTAAGAAAGTAGCGCAAAAACAATTTTAAATTGCATTAATACTTCTTAAATGCACAATGCCCATTTTTTGAAGGAAAACGCTATCCTTTAGCCGGCTGATGCACGCGCAGCGTCTGCCGTGAGTGTAGCCGTCAAATTGATTTTGATCGAGCGGTCACGCTGGCCACCAGTCCCGTGCAACCATTTTTTTCTACAACAAGTCTATTGTTTCAAAAGAAAAAAAAAACTGGTTCGATGATTCGATGATGAAGTTTCTTTTAGCAACAGATTTTAGTTTCAGAAAGTTTTTGTTGTAGAGGCTTTGTTTCAGAAAGAAGAAAAAATGGTTCAGCGATGAAGATTTTTTGTTCTGCAACAGGGCTCTTGTTTCTGAAGCATATACCCGGTTGCAGAAAGCGTCGTAGGGTGCGCCCGGTGTTAGTGTATATGAGGCCAAGCATTGCAACACAACATATGTTTCGGAAACATAGCTCCAGTTGCATAAATCGCCAGGAAGTGCATGCCCAGTCTAGTCGCGGTCGCCGTCGATTCAGCGCACTAGCTGTGATCTATAGAAAAAATCGCCTCGCACAACGCGCTCGCTCCCAACCGTTGCCACGGCATGCACAACTCCGGCCATCAACGCTGCTAGCAGCTTGCCGTCCACCCACGCTCCAGTACCATGCGCTCCACCTCGCAGCCATGCCGGCCATGGTCGCAGTACTGTTGGTCTCCTCCTGCAGCGGCTCCAGCAAAATCCAATCATGGTTAGCATACCCATATAGTGGTTCCAGTACATCTAATCCACGATTGCAGCTTCGCCACGGCTCCAGCAAAAATCCGGCCATGGTTTCAGACCATGGTTGTAGCATGCTCGCAGCTGTCTCCAGAATCCTTAGGCCATGTGTGTAGCATCCTCAGACTGGTTCAAGCTTTTTCCATAGCCGCTTGTAGCTCTCGTCAACGCTCGTTTCAGCTTTCGCCGGCGTCCCGTAGCTTTCCGGGTTCTCTAGTCAGTGCCGGTTTTTGCAGTTTCACGGTGGAAGATTATTTTCACACCGGTTGAAGCTTTTCTGGACGCCGTTTGAAGCTTTTTTTCCATGTTTGAAGCTTTTCCTCCACGCCGGTTGTAGCTATTTTTTTTCATAGTTGAAGCTTTTCCCGATTCCAATTGAAGCTTTTTTTTAAGCCAGTTGAAGCACCCTTGACTAGTTGCCGTACCAACAACACCTCGCTCAAGCATCTTGCAGTGCCGGTTGCAATACCTATGGACGTCGTCTCCAGCTCCGGCTGGTGCTGGTTGCAACACCACTGTTGGGTGCGCCGTTGTAGCAGGAGAGTTAGGACAGCGCAGCAAACCCAGCACATCCCGTTGCTGGGTACAGCGTCTGCCGCAGCCGAGAGAAGCACGGGTGCTCGTGGGTCATGGCACCGACACTGGATGGTTCCAGCATCACCGGACGCAGCCGGGTCGCAAGGCTTCGAGAGCTGCTCGCATTCGCCACGGGAAAAGCTCGTTGCAGCGCGGGAGCCCAGCGGCCGGAGAGGAGCACGACGCCGACAACCTCGTCGTCGCCAAGGGACAAGCGCGGGTAGCAGCAACACGCCCCTGTTGCGCGAGAGGAGTGGAGAGAGAGAGGAGAAAGGAATAGTGCTTGCGGGAGGTGGAAGATGCGCCTGTGGGAAGAAAACGCATGAGAAGATAAGGCAACAAAGAGATACGGGCGATGGGATGGGCCTGAATGAGCATGTGGCTGCGTGAGAGGTAGTTGCGCATGCTTTAGAAAGAAAAAAAATGATTCGGCGATGAAGATTTTTTCTTCTGCAACAGGGCTCTTGTTTCTGAAGCATATACCCGGTTGCAGAAAGCGTCGTAGGTGCGCCCGGTGTTAGAGTGTAAGGCCAAGCATTGCAACACAACACATGTTTCTGAAACATAGCTCCGGTTGCATAAATCACCAGGAAGTGCATGCCCAGTCTGAGAGCTCGTCGCCGTCGTGCTGCAGTAGAGGCAACTGCTTAGGGTGCTGGGTCGGAGGAGGCGCGGCAACTACGGCGGGCGGCAGTACTCCATGGCTAAGGCGCTCAGGCCATGGCGGGCAGCGGTACTCCATGGCCGAGGCGCTCAAGCCATGGCAGGCAGCGGTGCTGTCTCGATGGACCTTTGCAACAAGGCCCTTGTTGCAAATCCCCGGATCGCAACAAACTAGCTGTTGCAAAGGTCCTCAGTTGGCTGGGACGATAGATCAGACGACTGTTTCGGGTGGCATCCGACGGCTGCCGAGGCGGATGATCTAATCGTATTATCACCCGACGGACGCATAGCGCTACCCTTTTTGAAATATTAATATATTAAATTTCAAATTATATATGTATTTAGAATATTTCAAAATATAAATGTAAAAATAGAAAAATGCAAGGCTCATAAAAAGGGAGAAAATAACAAAATATCCCTACTGGGCCGGCAAGTTGAAGGCTGCCCTGAGGTGCGCACGCCGGACCAGCCTCACATACTCATATGGGTCCCTAAAGAAAAGCATAGTCACATTAGCTGGGCCCAAAATAACGCAGTTATGTTTTACTTATGAATCATTAATAACCTGCTACAGATACCATATAACTAAATTTAGCTATGATATAAGCCCTAATTTAGTATAAATCAATTACTTCCAATATACCGTCACCTCAAAAAAAACTTCCAACATACCAAATAATAAGAACCAATTATTAGAAAGATATCCAAATGATATACTTTTGTATGCATTAACAACTATCCTTTTAATTTGTTACAGACTCATCTCACTATATAAACACTAGCAAAAGGGACGAAGCTGCAAGAAAGCAGGAGCAGAACAATAGCCAGCTACAAATGATGGGGCTTATGAATAACACCAGGGTGCTGTGTTGGATAGCTATTATTCTCATGTCCATCACTTCCTTGTCCTGCCATGCTGCTGCGAGGAGCACACGTAAACATTTTCCCCTCTTTATTCATTAATTTTTTTTATTGATATGCATCTCTTTTATTTCATTTTAACAATGCATGATTTGTTCTTCTAGATCGACCAAGCAATTTAACGTGTACCATATGTTGATTGCTTGTGGACGTTGTGACTGATCTTGCAGATACAATGGACTTTGGACCTATTCTTGCATGTGTAAAGACGGAAACGAAATGTTCAGTTGTTGGGTGCACGAAGATATGTGCCGACCTTGGCTGGAATACTCACAGATGCTATTGTGCCGATGCTGGCAGTTGCTGCCACTATGCAGATGGAAGGCCATTGAATTGATAGTATAATGTATTGTCATGAGCTCTTCTTTTACAAGGGTGAATGTCAATCATCTATGCCACTACCGATCATAGATTTAATAAACTTCTAAAGTATGCAGTTGGATTATATTTATGAAGTGACTATTTCAGTGATATGTTGTTTGTGCAGAAGTATCGATTATTTGTATCCCTTGTGACATGTGAGCCATCATTTCATATAAAAAACCATATACTCATTTCGGTATAAAGAGATCCCACGCATATTATCAGACAATCCGTTAAAAATCATAAATCGCAGAAATTTTTGGAAACCATATATTCAACGTTGCCGCCTTGCTCCACCGCGTCCGCTTCGCCGCAGCATGGAATTGGTGACAAGCCACGGCAATTGCGGCACCACCCACTCTACCATAGATCGTCTTCCACCCATTACGCACGGCATCAACAATGATGGCAAGAAAAAGATCATGTACTCTCCTAACACTTACTAGTTCTTGTGCCTCCAGCTGCGGAGTGAGGCCGCCATCAGCAAGCAGTTCGTGGGAGCACACGACGGCGGCCTTGTCATCACGCCAGAGAATAATCAGCTTGCGATGGTGAACCTCTTCTTCAGTGATGAGGTGGCGCTCATTGCAAATGAACATGAGGACTCTCTGCTTAGGCAGCTGGCACGGCATAATTCTGAAGGTTGTCCTCCCAACTCAAGTGGCCGCATCTTTGCCGCTGTCATTCCCAAATATGGGGCCGCCCTTTGCAAGATTGGTTGTTCAGACAATGGATGGATGGTAACACAAGTTGATGGATTGACCCGGCCTTCTTGACTTTGTATTCTGCAATGGACAGTTGTATGGCATCACCCTCTTTGAGGACATGATCTAATTGGAGATAGGTGTGAACAAAGACGACGGCCGATGGTCAATGGCAAACCGCACCGTCTGTTGACACGAACGTGTATCCACTATACCATCTACCACAAAAATATCATTGAGCTACATGGAAAATTGTTGATTGTTGCGAGAAACTCACTTGACATCCATGAGCCTTTTTTCAAGGTATCTGAGCTTCCTGGCGAACTGATGGTAGAGTACGCTCATAATTGGAAGGAGGTAACAAACTTGGGTGACTATGCCTTGTTATTAGGGAAAACATGGGCCAAGATGTTGTATGTGCTGATAGCTAGACGTGGCTGGGTGCACAGAAGCTACATCCACACCGATGATCCGGCCTACTTAACGAGTTTGAGTGACGACCATGGTGACCGCGTCTATCATGTGCAAAACGAAAGCAATTGTGATTTTATGTGCTTACTCAAATCAACATGATCTTATATAGTCGCTCCAGGTGGCATATGGGTTCTTCCTCCAGATTTCTAGTCTATCAAGAGTAGAGCATAGCATCTTTATTTTTCTGTTTTTTAGTTGAGCATATTTTATTTTATTCATAGTGTATAAGGTATTAAGGTCATCTTTTACTATAAATGGAAAAGGTTTATAAACAACTGGATGATCCCACGCAATCGTAAG
>CAJFDF010002063.1:10448-21265 GCA_904067115.1 Aegilops sharonensis | reverse complement strand
CGGATATCCGGCCCCCTTCGCCCGGAAATCCGGCCTCTCCATCACCGAATGCGTCTGGAAGACCCAGGCCAGCCCGGACATCCGGCCTCCCCGCCCGGACATCCGGCCCGTCCCGAAGCCCCGGACATCCGGCCTCCCCGCCCGGACATCCGGCCCGTCCCGAAGCCCCGGACATCCGGCCCGATGCCCGGACATCCGGCCTCGCCTGTGCGTGAACAGTGAAGGGCTGACGCCCATGTACCCTTTCGTCCCCGGAGACTATATATACTCCATCCCCTTCCTCTTTCTAGGTTAGCGTTGATTTAGCTCATAGATAGAGCTTCGCTCATCCATACCGGATCTACTCCACGAGAGAGACCGCGGCCCCTCTTCGGAGAAGATCCACCTTGGATTCAAGACCTCCCTTTGCGGAGAAGACCATCATCAAGACCTCCTCACGGAGAAGAACGGCTACCGTTTGTATCGTCCTTTGTTGACCTTGAATCATGTATCTCCCTTTGTGTTCTTTGATCTAGCATTTGTGTGACCGATTCCTTGTTGGTTGAGTGTTTTCCCTCGTTCCTCCCCGTGATTTCCTCGTGTTCTTCCGCGTGTTCTTCGTGATTCACCGTAGGATCCGCTCCAACGTGAAAGATCGCCCACGTAGGGTTCCGCCCTACATCAGTCCCATTGTTACATGGAGAGCTATGAAGGAAGAGATGCGTGCTCGCTTTGTTCCACACAATTATATTCGTTCTCTCTATGACAAATTGCAGAATTTGAGGCAAGGTACTTCTTCCGTGGATGAATATTTTCAGGAGATGGAGCTTATTATGCAGCGTGCTAGAGTGCGTGAAGAACCTGAACAAACCATGCAGCGATTTCTCTCTGGTCTGAACTATAACATCAAGCGTATTGTTCGTCTTCACCAATATTATGACATGACAGATTTGTTACACCAAGCACGTGAGGCTGAATTGCAAGTGGCTGAGGATCCTAAGTTTACATCTCGCACAACAGCGAGTTGATGAGGACATGGCTACCTTCGATACGACCAAAAATATTGCATACATGTATATTTGTGAGGTGATTTCTAATGCAAACTATGCAATAATTTATTTATATCATCCAGGACAAAAATACTTCACAAACTTTTGTGCCATGTATAGTTGCAGGTGTATGGGACATTTGTACAATCCACATATGAAGATAAGGGAGAAAGAGATGTTTACTTGCTATTCAAAAATTTCTCTCACGTCACTTTTGGCCCAAGAGAAGATAGAGTCCAAGTCTCTCACGTTCTGGACTCAGATTCGGACTGCACAGACATACCTGACTCAAAACGTCAATAACTTTTTCATCCAGACTCCAAATTGGGTGATTCTTTTTTTGTTGGAAAATAGATTTCGTGCACCTTCCAACCCAATTGGATTCACCTTCAAATTCGTCCGGATCGTTGAGTTATGGACAAAACAATCTGATGTTGCAGAAGAATCCGAGTCAAACTACAAGTCCAAAGGTGTTACGTCACCTCCGCTTGGGCCCATTGGCCTTGTACGACCTAGGATTAGTTTTAGGCTGCCTTGGGACGTCCTACCGCCTCCTTGGCCGCCACCCCTTGCTCCTATATAAGTAGATCCATCTAGTAGCTTTTTCCTGGGGATTTGTTTAGTTAAAAGTTAGCCATTGCAACTTCGTGTACTTCGTTTGTGTCCAACGACCAGACCAAGCCGCTTACGGATCCCCACCTTTATCAATACTTCATATATACTCGCAATATTCAGATTGCTTTATCATATTCTTGCTTGTTCTTCGATTGCTTGCAGGAATAGACCTTCGTGGTCAGGTTGATTGTGCTCCGGCGTAGTCAATAACCTTTCGGAGTTGGTTTAGCGATTGCTAAGGTGCAATGTCGTGCACGTTTGTAGTCGGATCGTCAAAGTCGTCTCCACCAAATCGATAGTTATCATCTCATCGAAAGATCGGGACACCCTCGCCTCTATCACGAGTAGAGGACGTTTTACACCACGAACAACACCTAGTATGGAGCCTACTCCTAGTTCCACTTCTGGTTTTCGTGGTAATACTTCTTCCAAATAAGATTCGGTGATTTCTAATGCGAAGAAATCGGCGCAACCTGCTGCTAGTGTTGCTGGTTCTACTAATTCTACAGCAAGAAACAGGGACATGAGTTGTCATACATGTGGTGGAAGGGGTCATTTTAAGAGAGATTGTCCCAATAAGAAGCTTATGTTGATTAATGAGGATACAGCAGAATATGAAACCGGTGATGATGCTGACACTGATTCTGAAATTTGGGAGGAAGATGAAGATGGTTCAATAGATGCTTATGCTACACATTATCCTACAATTGTTTGCTCGCCCAAAGTGCTAAGTGTTACGTCTAGTCCTGCAGAACAGCGGTGCAATTTGTTTCAAACAAAGGCCGTTGATGGTCCTGGTAAGGCATGCAAGGTTATAATTGATGGTGGTAGTTGTTACAATTTGGCTAGCAAGGAGTTATGCCAAAAGCTGAAATTGAAATATTTACCGCACCCCAATCCATATTTTATTCAGTGGCTAAGTGATAGTGGAGAGATGAAGATCAACCACATGGTGTGTGTGGAATTTCAGATCGGACCATATAAAGATACCATTGAGTGTGATGTGGTTCCTATGACCGTGTGTCACCTGTTGTTGGGACGCCCATGGCAGTATGATAGAGATGTCCGCCACAATGGGAGAGCCAACACATATCATTTAAATTGGCGTGGCAAGGAGGTTACTTTGAGGCCTATGATACCGCAGCAAATTGTAAATGAATCTCGTCAAAAAATTGAAGTGAATCTTGAAAATGAGAGTGAGAGATTAGATAGGCGAGAGACTACACTTCCGGTGAGTGAGAGCCACACGCCAAATCTGAGTGGTCAAAATAAAAGTGAGGGAGTGAATTCCTTAGTTATGTTAGCCACCAAATCTGATTTGAGAGAGTTTCGTGAGGATCCCACTGCTGTACCACTTGTGCTATTGTGCAAGGGTCAAATTTTGGTTTCTAACGACATGACCCCTCTCTCTATTGGTGTTTCTAATGTATTGCAGGAATTTAGCGATGTGTTTCCGGAGGAGGTACCCGCTGGTTTACCACCATTGCGATGTATAGAGCATCAAATTGATTTGATACCAGGAGCATCGCTGCCCAATAGAGCACCATACCGCACCAACCCCGAGGAAACAAAGGAAATTCAGAAACAAGTACAAGAGCTTCTAGACAAAGGTTATATTCGCGTGAGCTTAAGTCCTTGTGCTGTTCCTGTAATTTTGATTCCTAAGAAAGATGGTACATGGCGCATGTGCGTAGATTGTAGAGCTATAAATAACATCACTATTCGATATCGTCATCCTATTCCACGTTTAGAAGATATGTTAGATGAATTGAGTGGTGCTGCTGTTTTCTCTAAAATTGATTTGCGTAGTGGTTATCATCAAATTAGGATGAAAGAAGGGGATGAATGGAAGACAGCCTTTAAAACAAAGTTTGGTTTATATGAGTGGTTAGTCATGCCTTTTGGGTTAACTAATGCACCTAGTACTTTCATGAGATTAATGAACCATGTTTTGAGGCCTTTCATTAGTAAATTTGAGGTTGTATATTTTGATGATATACTTATTTACAGCCGCAATGAATCTGAACATAGTGATCACATTTGACAAGTTTTGCAAGTGTTGTGTGATGCTCAGTTATATGGTAATCTTGATAAGTGCACTTTTTGCAAAGATAAGGTCATATTTCTCGGATATGTTGTTTCTAAGCATGGAGTTGAGGTAGATGAATCAAAAATAGAAGCTATTAAAAATTGGCCTACTCCTCTGAATGTTAGTCAAGTACGAAGCTTTCACGGTCTTGCTTGTTTCTATAGACGTTTTGTGAAAGATTTCAGTACTATTGCTGCACCTTTGAATGAGCTCACAAAAAAGGGTGTTGATTTTGTGTGGGGCGCAGCCCAAGACAATGCTTTTGATGAGCTGAAACGTCGTTTGACTGCTGCACCTTTGCTTATACTTCCTGATTTCACTAAACAATTTGAAATTGAATGTGATGCTAGTGGAATTGGTATTGGAGGTGTGTTGATGCAAGAGGGTAAACCGATTGCATATTTTTCTGAAAAACTTAATGGTGCACAATTGAACTATCCTGTTTATGATAAAGAATTGTATGCTCTAGTTCGTGTCCTTAAGGTTTGGCAACATTATTTGTGGCCAAAAGAATTTATCATACATTCTGATCATGAGGCTCTGAAATATTTGAAAAGCCAATCCAATTTGAACAAACGTCATGCAAAATGGGTTGAATTTATTGAATCTTTCCCATACATCATTAAATACAAAAAGGGTAAAGATAACGATGTTGTTGATGCTCTTTCTAGCAAAAACATGTTGTTGACACAATTGGATGTTCAAGTTCCTGGTTTATAGAGTTTGCGTGATTTATATGTCACTGATCCTGATTTTTCAGCACCATATAAATTGTGTTCAGATGTAAAAGCATGGGACAAATATCACATACATGATGGCTATTTGTTTAGAGCGAACAAACTATGTGTTCCAGAATCATCCGTGCGTTTGCTATTGTTGCAGGAATCACATGCCGGCGGTTTGATGGGTCATTTTGGACGTGAGAAGACTTTTCTTATGCTCGCTGATCACTTTTATTGGCCTAAGATGAGGCGTGATGTGGACAGATTTGTGAAGCGTTGCATTACTTGTAATAAGGCAAAGTCTAAGCTGAAACCTCACGGTTTGTATACTCCTCTCCCTGCTCCTACTACACCATGGGAAGACATAAGCATGGACTTTCTGTTAGGATTGCCTAGGACCAGGAGAGGACATGATTCAATTTTTGTGGTAGTTGATCGTTTTTCTAAGATGGCACATTTTATTGCCTGCCACAAAAGCGACGATGCGTCGCATATTGCTACTCTGTTTTTCAAGGACATCGTGCGCTTGCATGGAGTACCAAAGACGATTGTTTCTGATCGTGACGTGAAGTTTATGAGCTATTTCTGGAAGACACTTTGGGGAAAGCTGGGGACAAAGTTACTATTCAGCACTACTTGTCATCCCCAAACAGATGGGCAAACAGAGGTGGTCAATCGCACACTATCCACGTTGTTGCGATCCATGATAAAGAGCCTGCGTGAATGGAAGGAGTGTTTACCGCATGTGGAGTTTGCATATAACAGGGCGGTACATTCCACAACTCAGTTCTGTCCATTTGAGGTGGTCTATGATTTTAAGCCAATTACACCACTTGATTTGCTGCCCCTTCCAATTCAAGAGAGAGTGAACATGGATGCATCCAAGAGGGCAGATTTCGTGAGGAAGATACACGAGAAGACCAAAGATGCCATTGAAAAGAAGGGCAAGTACACGGCTGATCGTGTTAATAAGAAGAGAAAGGAGGTGTTGTTTCAGCCGGGCGACATGGTGTGGGTACACTTGCGCAAAGATAGATTTCTTGAACGACGCAAGTCCAAGTTGAAACCAAGAGGTGATGGACCATATAAAGTGCTTGCCAAGATTAATAATAATGCATACAAAATTGATCTTTCGACTGAAGAGTTTAGCGTGAGTAATACGTTCAACGTCGCTGATTTGACGCCATATACTGGAGAAGACATTGGTGTGTCGCGGTCGACGCCTGGGGGGGAGGATGATGAGGACATCCCTACTCCTTTACCATCATTTTCAAATAAAGATGATATTGCACAAGACAAGTCCAATGAAATCAGAATTGGACCAATTACAAGAGCACGTGCAAAACTACTTGAACAACAGGTGAATTCACTCTTAGTTGAATCTGACATTTGTGTTAATCAGAATTTTATACTGCCTAAGTCTTTGCATATTTGTATGATCAGATTTGAAGGGAAGGCAAGCTTGGCACGTGGAGATGAAGAATTGCAGCAAGAAGAACTTCTACTGATGTCTAAAATCAGCAAGTGCACGAGGGAGGAGAGGGAGGCAGGTGCACAACATAAACAGAAGGAAAATCAGAACCGGACTCGGATTGACAGCCAGAAGGCCCGCAATTGATATACGTGCAGAATTTGTGTCCGTGCTCCAAATAAGGCGTTTAAATACAATTTGGAAAGCTTGACTCGTGTGCTTTCCAAATTGTATACTCACAGCCCGCGATTTGCGGTGACCGAGTCGCAGTCACCAAAACAATACGGCGGTTGTTTCTGCCAGTTTTTTCCAGATAGATTCGTTTAAGTTAGGAAAGTTAGAGATAAGTTGGATTTCGACCCCAACACTATGTTGGACGTTCAGGGGTCTTTATATAACCTTGTAAGTCATGGCTTTTGGGGTTAGACCATGTTTTGATTAAACTCATATCAGACTGAATTGCTTTAAGCATTCCTCTGTACTCATATTCCTCTTTGCATCGATCAGGAATATTTACCTACACCAAATTTGTTTCGATAGGGTGTATTTGCTACTGAAAGTCAAGTGCTATCTGTCGTTCCACTGGGAATTGGGAGATTGCAGAACCGCTTCGTGGTCGGCGGCTACGTGCGCAAGTGTGTGGTGTTGCGAATATCCATAGGGTTGAAGATCTGTTGCATTGGCAACGGGGGAACAACCGGAGAGTTCGAGAGCATCTCACAAGTTATCCTACAAGTTCAACATCGACATCCTCCGCTCACTGAGAAGATCGGGCCACCCCTTATCACTTAGTGAGCGAGGTAGTTGACACGGCATGTGAGGCCACTTTGATTTCTATCGACTTAACCTCTACTCCTAGTGTGTTTTCTTCTTTGGTGCTAGGTCTCCTACATGACGACATGCCTACCCTCGATGAGTCCATACCTCCAATGGAGACATCGATGGCCGCGGTGGACGATGATGCACCCCCCACATGGTACCATCAAGATGAAGATGACAACGATTGGATCTTCGACACCTCACCTACTACACATGAGCGATTCTCCAAAGGTAACATAGGTGATGGTGCTTCTCTTGTCCCACTAGTGGACTCTCTTGACATCGATTTTTCCCATTGTGCTGACCCACCTATGATGTAGGGTGGAACCCTATGTGGAGATCTTTCACGTTTGGAGTGGATCCTACGGGAAAACACGAAGAACGAGCGGAAGAGGACGAGGGAAATCACGGGGGAAAACACAAGAGAATCACTCAAACCAACAAGATTCGATTACACATGCGCTAGATCGATGAACACAAGGAGAGATACACGATCCACGATCAACAAAGGACGATACAAAGAGGTAACCGGGTTCTTCTCCGTGAGGAGGTCTTGATTGTCTTCCCTTGAAGGGGTCTTGAATCCGCTTGGGGGATCTTCTTCGAAGAGGTCGCGAGCTCCAAGGAGAAGTAACCAAGTGGATGAGCAAGGCTCTAACACAAAATATGAGCTAATCCATTGCTAACCCTAACTAGGAGGAGGGGGTGGTCTATTTATAGTCTAAGCCACGAAGGGGTAAGTGGGAAAGGGTTACATGGGCTTCGGCCCGAGTCTTTGCACGCAGGCAGGCCGGAAGTTCCGGGTAGGGCCGGAAGTTCCGGGCAGGTTCCGGCCGGGTTCCGGGCTATCCAGAGAGTTGGCGCGCTCGGGACTGGTCTAGACTCCGTGGGCCGGAGGTTCCGGGCAGGCCGGAAGGTCCGGGGGCCGGAAGTTCCGGGCTTTCCAGAAGCTTGTCCCTGCTTCTTCTTCCTTCTCCTCTTCCATGCTTGGCCTTGGTCCTTGGATCCTCCATGGTCGTCTCGGTTGTACCTGAGTGTATGCAAGGTCCATGCATGAGGTAGTAGCCATGTCTCACATGTGGAAAGTGACGGTTCGAAGAGGAGTGAGTTCACCTTGTGCCCTATGGCATATGGTCGAGGTGTCGTCATATGTCCTCTTGGGGCTTGGAGAGTAGTCGGAGTGTACATGGGGATGAACGTGGGATGCTCCGCATCATCTCCCCTCCCTTGGGAAAGATCCGACCTCGGATCGTGATCCTCATCACCATGGAAACGGTTGTCGTGGACGAACTTGTAGTTGGACGAAGTTGAAGACATTGCGCAATCCAAGTACTCCAAGGTGATGCGGAGCATCCTACGGTCATCACCATGTCAAGAGTCCATTTGGCAAGTGACACGTGCGACCTCTACTTCTCATACATAAAGGTGAATCTTCTCCTTTACACGTGTTCACTTGACCCCTTCAAGGATGGTATACTACTTGACACTCCACTCGGGTGCATGCATAGGTATGACCGAAGCTTCACGGACGACGAGGTGGAGTGCAAACGCCAAGGAACACCTACACCATCCGCGAGGGAAGCCTGGAAGAGAAGACGGAAAAAGACGGAGCTGCGGAGTCCCCAGCGGCCGGACGACCGGAAGACTCCGGACGTCCGACACTCTCCCAGGACACGGACGTCCGACGCCCTCCGGACGTCCGGAACTTCGTCACCCGAACCAGATCTACGGACGACCGGAGCTGCCCGGACGTTCGGACGACAATCACCTGAGCCAAAACTACGGACGACCGACAGCCTCCGGACGTCCGGACCCTCCTGAAGCCCCGGACGACCGGCCCCCTACGGACGACTGACACGCCTACGGCAGAGAAGAATCGACGGACGACCGAACGGGTCCAGACGACCGGACCTTCCCGAGCCTCCGGACGTCCGACGCCTTCCGGACGTCCGACGCCTGATGCGGGCTGAAGCCCATGTACCCCTTCGTTTTGACTTCCATTTGCACTCAGACTATAAATAGGACCCTCCCATCTCCTAGTGGAGGTTAGCTTTGGATTTGCTCATATTTCGGTGTGAGAGCCTTTGCTCATCCACTTGGCTACTTCTCCTTTCGAGATCAGGACCTCTACGGAGAAGATCCCCCAAGCGGATTCAAGACCCCCTCCTAGGGTGGACCCCATCAAGACCTCCTCACGGAGAAGAACAGCTACCGTTTGTATCGTCCTTTGTTGACCTTGAATCATGTATCTCTCTTTGTGTTCTTTGATCTAGCATTTGTGTGACCGATTCCTTGTTGGTTGAGTGACCTCCCTCTCGTTTTCCCCGTGTTTTCCCTCTTGTTCTTCCGCGTGTTCGTCGTGATTCACCGTAGGATCCGCTCCAACGTGAAAGATCGCCCACGTAGGGTTCCGCCCTACATCATCTATGGTATCATGAGCCACGTTGATCACGTTTTTGGAGCCCCTACCCCTCTTTTTCTAGTTTGATTTTGTTGTGTTCTTGCCTAAATCCGAAAATCCCAACCAAAAATAGCCCCAAATTTTTTTTGTGATTTGTTTGTTTGATGATGTTTTGTTGATTTTGATCCATGGATTTGCTTGGTTTCGAGTGGATCTAGCGTTTCCCCAAGTTTCCCCATCTTTCATCCACGAAATCTCTTCAATTTTGACCCCAAAATCCCAAAATTCCGCTTAAAATCGCGTCTCGGATCTCAATTTTCGTGTTGACCCCGACCCACCGGACGACCGGAGTTTTACGGACGTCCGGAGCCCCTGTGATGTAGGGCGGAACCCTATGTGGGCGATCTTTCACGTTGGAGCGGATCCTACGGGGGAAACACGAAGAACGAGCGGAAGAACACGAGGAAATCACGGGGAGGAACGAGGGAAAACACTCAACCAACAAGGAATCGGTCACACAAATGCTAGATCAAAGAACACAAAGGGAGATACAAGATTCAAGGTCAACAAAGGACGATACAAACGGTAGCCGTTCTTCTCCTTGAGGAGGTCTTGGTGGGGTCCACCCTATGAGGGGGTCTTGAATCCGCTTGGGGGATCTTCTCCGTAGAGGTCCTGATCTCGAGAGGAGAAGTAGCCAAGTGGATGAGCAAAGGCTCTCACACCGAAATATGAGCAAATCCAAACCTAACCCTAACTAGGGGATGGAAGGGTCCTATTTATAGTCTTAGTGCAAATGGAAGTCAAAACGAAGGGGTACATGGGCTTCAGCCCGCATCAGGCGTCGGACGTCCGGAAGGCGTCGGACGTCCGGAGGCTCGGGAGGGTCCGGACGTCCGGGCGCGTTCGGATGTCCGTCTATTCTTTTCTGCCGTGGGGGTGTCGGCCGTCCGAAGCGGGCCGGTCGTCCGGGGCTTCAGGAGGGTCCGGACGTCCGGAGGCTGTCGGTCGTCCGTAGATCCGGTTCGGGTGATGGTCGTCCGGACGTCCGGTCAGCTCC
This sequence comes from Aegilops sharonensis, assembly GCA_904067115.1. NCBI lineage: Eukaryota > Viridiplantae > Streptophyta > Magnoliopsida > Poales > Poaceae > Aegilops > Aegilops sharonensis. Next base: position 11,060 of record CAJFDF010002063.1, on the reverse strand, counting down.
GGTCGTCCATAGATTTGATTCGGGTGACGAAGTTCCGGACGTCCGGAGGGCGTCGAACGTCCGTGCCCTGGGAATCGTCGGACGTCCGGAAGGGGTCGGACGTCCGTGTCCTGTAGCTTCAGCTGCATCCCTTCTTCCTCTTCGACATACTTGGGGTTCTCGCCGTCTTGGCTCTTGCAGGTAGTAGATCCTTGGTTCGCCTCCATGTACCTGATTACACATAGGGTTTCTGAATGAGGTAGTAGCCATGTCTCATGGGTGGAAATAAGAAGTTCGGAGAGGAGCGAGTTCACCTTATCTTCAATAGCCTTAGCTCGGGCTCTTGTCATGGGTCCCGGTGGTGTTGAGGGAGATGAAGGCACGTCCGTGGGGATGAGTGAGTGATGAGGCCATCAATACCATTGTTACACCCACAACCCCTGCTGCTATACATACTGGACCAATTACTAGAGCTCGCGCACGCCAATTGAATTATCAGGTACTTTCGTTTCTTGGTAACGATTCCAATGTTCATGAGAATATGATGCTGCCTAAATTGGATACATTTGTTTTGCTTACAAATGAAGGGCCTACCATGGACAAGAAAGATGAACCTTGGAGCAAGTTCAAGCA
>CAJFDF010002058.1:4872-18509 GCA_904067115.1 Aegilops sharonensis | reverse complement strand
TGGGCTGGGCGCACCCCCTCCCCTTGGCCCATGCGCCTAGGGTTGAGGGGGGGAACCCTAAGGGGGGCGCCCCCCTTGCTTGGGGGGCAAGCCCCCCTCCCCTTGGCCGCCGCCCCCCCCTCTAGATGCATCTAGAGGGGGCCGGCCCCCTCCTCCTTTCCCCTATAAATAGAGGGGTAGAGGGGAGGGCTGCACACACGATTGAAGGCGCAGCCCCTCCCCTCCCCAACACCTCTCCTCCTCCGCGTGAGCTTGGCGAAGCCCTGCCGGAGAACAGTCCCTCCATCTGCATCACGCCGTCGTGCTGCCATTGGAGTGATCTTCCTCAACCTCTCCTTCCTCCTTGCTGGATCAAGACGAAGGAGACGTCGTCGTCCCGTACGTGTGTTGAACGCGGAGATGCTGTCCGTTCAGCACTTGGTCATCGGTGATCGGAATCACGTTGGGAACGTCTTCATCATCACCACTCCCTCGAACGCTTCCGTACTCGATCTACAAGTGGTATGTAGATGCAAACTCTCTCTAGTAACTCGTTGCTTAGATGAACTCATAGATGGATCTTGGTGAAACCGTAGGAAAAATTTTAATTTTCTGCAACGTTCCCCAACAGTCACGTCAGCAAAAAATGCAAAATTTTGAAGGAAACAATCTGTAAAATTGAAGAAAATCCAGGAAAACAAATAAGTAAACCAATTTCTGAAAAGCAGGGAAAATAAAAAAACGAATTTCCAAAAAAAATCTGAAAAAACCCAAAACTCAAATTCCTGAAAAAATTATTTCCAGAAAAAACAAAAAAAATATTTTTTCCCTAACTTTTTCGCGAACGTATTTTTTCGGAATTTTGCTTTTATATATTTTTTTCCTGATCTTACAGATTTTTATTTACTTTTTCTTGAAGTTTTGAAGAAAAAAACTGACGTGGCATGCTGATTGGACCCGTTGACTAGTCAAAACCGGTCACCCCAGGTCAAAACCGGTCAACAGGGAGGGGAGGGTTGAATCCTGACCAGTTTTGAGACTTGGGGGTTGTAATTTAGACGGTATTGAAGTTCGGGGTTGTAAATTAGACTAGGGCAAGAGTTCGGGGTTGAAATATGCACTTCTCTCTTGCTGATCAGATGAGTATGCAGTAAACTCTAATAATCCAAGGAAAACACTAACGCCCACACGTGTGGGCGTTAGCTAACTCGACCACATGCCTCGATCGCCACCCAGTGCCTTTTGCACGAATCTTGGCACGAGAGGGCTGATTTTGTGTGCCACGTAGGACAACTCACGTGTGTGGCGTGTGAGGGAGTTCGCCCGCACGTTGTTTTCCTTCCGAGGTCAGCGGTTGCGACTCGGGGCGTGCGGTGGAACTGCCGTCGCGCCCGCACGTCCCGCACGATTTCTGTCCCCCATCTCCCACGACTGCCCATTTGCCATGTTTTTTGCAGGTTACATGGCAACTGCCCTATTCGTGATTGTAAGCAGATGGCAACTCTTTTTTACCCCGAACATGTTATTGTTGCCACGTCTGTTTTTGTAGCGCTACATGGCAACTGTCTAGTGTTAGTAGGTGGCAACTCCTAAAGATACCACCGTAGTCCACATGCCCGTCTCCTCTCCAACACATCAAAAGTTATCAGTTGCCATGTGTTTTTGCAGAGTACATGGCAACTGCCCTAGTGTGCTTGTAAGCAGATGACAACTCTCTCTTTACCCGGACATGTTTTTTGCCATGTTTCGTAGTGCTACATGGCAACTGTCTAGTGTTAGTAGGTGGCAACTCCTAAAGTTTTCAAATCATGGCAACTGTAGTAGACCAGACCATACATGGCAACAACTGCAGTTGCCCTAAATGGCATCCGACACTTGACCTGAGATGGCAACTGCAGTTGAGCAACCATGCCAACTGTAGTTGTCCGACATGGCAACTATAGTTCAGCGACATGGCAACTGTAGTTGTCCGACATGGCAACTGCAGTTCAGCGACATGGCAACTGCAGTTACACGTACATGGAAGAGGGTCCGGACCATAGCAATCGCGACGGGACGTGTGTTTACTGCCACGCGGGGCTTGTGGCTCGCAGGCGGGGAGGGGCGACGGCCGAGACGGGTCGTGCGGGCCGCGTGCTCGCTCGCCCGAACGTGCTCATGCGGGCGATCGCACCGCACACCGAACGTGCGGGCTGTGGCGGGGTGCGCCCGGACGTGCTCGGGCGGGCGGGCCTGTGTCGATGCCACACGGGGCGTGCGACAGATACCCCCTAGATGCCACATGTGTGGCAGTTATCGACGTCCTAATCCAATGCTTCCAGGTAAATCCAAGTATGCTTGAAACTGAAATTTAAACTGAGTATGCAGTAAACTATTTTTTGAAATGCTCAAAGGTAATCCAAGTACTGAATTACTCCTTGCTGGAGTACTGCCCTTTAACAGTAAACTGAATTGCTGTTATTTAACTGTAAACTGAATTTTAAAATAAGTATGCAGTAAACTTGCTGGAGTACAAATTTATGCATTACTCCATATTTTTTGAAGTACTTTCATTTACTCCATACTCCAAATATACTTCAAATTTATGCATTATTCCTTGCTGGAGTAATTTTTTGCACTCAGTATGCAGCAAACTTCCTGGAGTGTGTTCAGTGCCCAGGAGCATATTTTGAAGCAGAGGAGTAATAGTGTTCAGTTACTCAAACAGTCTAGGAGACTGCAGTACAATTGCTCTCTTTGACCTGCAGTTTCTGATTTCTCCAGTTCAAAATTATGATTACTGCAGTGCTGGCCGAGCTACCTAACCGCCGAAACGAATTCTAATGCGTAGTTGAACAACACTGCATAAGAATTCTCGTACTGGAAACTGGATTTTTGTGTTCCTTCACACTCAAATTTACAAGTCAAATGTCATGGAAAACTCCACACAGAAACACACAAGACACAACAAATTCAAACTTCTACTTACATACTTGGTACCTCTAACACAGCACATCTTCCTGTACATTTCTGCTGGACATTATACCCTGAAGCTCTAAGCCTCTAAGACACACACTTTCTCCTGGCACTACCGCTCCAAAGGAAGGTTTAGATGAAACTATATCATCTGGGCGCCTCTATGCCCATTCTGGACATGTACGGCACTGTCGAGGGGGCTCCCGACGACGACGACGCGAGATCCCAAGGCATCAGAGCTGCTTCAGGTGGCATGTGCACGACCATATGTTCCGTTACGGCGCGGTCCAGCACAAGCTCTTCCCTCCAGGTGCTTCGCAGAGCCTTCAGCCTGTCAGCCACCTGCGTCATGGAAGGCCTCTCTTCACCGATGGGGCCCAAGCACATCCTCCCCAGTTCGGCCACTTCCCCCAGCAGCGTCTCCGTCCCTGCACGCACGATGCTCGGGTCCAGGATGTCCTCGAGGCTATCCTCCTTCATCGCGAGCAGGAAGGACCACACGAGGCTCTTACCTTCCTTGGGCCCGTCATTGTAGATAGCCGTCTTCCCCGTGATCAGCTCCAGCAGCACAACCCCGAAGCTGTAGACGTCGCTCTTCTCTGTCAGCTGCCGCTCCTGCAGGTACTCAGGGTCCAGGTAACCCAGGGTGCCCTGCACCAATGTCATGAACTGGGCTGCGTCCTTGGGGAGTGTCCTTGATGCCCCAAAGTCAGTCACCTTTGCCATGTAGTTGTCGTCCAAGAGAATGTTCATAGACTTGACATCCCCGTGCACTATAGGGTGGTTCATGGATAGATGCAGATACGCCAGTGCTTCGGCAGATTCTTGAGCGACCCTAAGACGGGTGTCCAGTGAGGGAGGTGGACTCCCATAGCTACGATGGATGAACTCAAACAAAGTGCCATTTGGGATGAATTCATAGACCAGTATGGGGACCTCCACCTCCAAGCAACACCCTAGAAGCCTGACCACATTCCGGTGGTTGGTCTGTGAAAGTATAATAATCTCCTGCACAAATTCATCAGTTTCGGCCACGTTCATTATCTTTGAGCGTTTCACGGCCACTACCCTGTCATCCTTCAGAATGCCCTTGTAGACAGTGCCATGACCACCCCTGCCCAGTTCTCTGCTCTTGTCAAAGTCATTTGTAGCCTTCTTCAGATCTTCTTGAGTGAATATCTTCAGTGTGTCGACTTGTTTTGACATAATTTGGCGATATAATATCTGACCACCATTCTGATCAAAGAACTTGTCCTTCTCCTTCGCAAGCTTCCTTTTCTGGTACTCAGCTCGTAGAGCAAAGATACAAACCATGAGGAAGATGGCACTGAAGGATATGCCTGAAAATCATGACAGTTAATTACCATCAGTTCAACTAGCGGCAGTGCCCACATTTGGCTAAAAACCAGTGCAACATATTGCGATTGCTTTGCCATATGACATGTATATAAACTATACTCGGACTTGTATAATTGGTACAAAATATTTTGATTGCTAATAATCTCATTACCTAAGACCACCTTAAGAGCTTTCTTTGGGTCAGCTGGAACGCAGGGTATGCTCTTTGGATCATCGCTCCTGAATCCTGATGGGCAGAAACAGGTGTAGTTTCCAACGGTATTTGTGCATTTACCTTGGCAAGGATACAAGGACTGGTTTGGAGGTTCACACTCATTGATGTCTGTCATTTCAAGGAAGTGAGGAGAATGTCAACATGGATAAAAAGAATATTCCATTCCACAAATAAAGCTGATACAACAGAGAGTGTGGGTTGATTCTGTGAGACACATATATGTACCTTGGCACCCTCCTTGCAGATATGGATTGCCCTCATAACCTTCAGAGCAGTTGCAGCGGTATCCAGGGCCATTGGACACATCAACACATTTGCTGTTCATGTCTTTGCAGGCATACTGTGATCCCATCTTGGTGGCTTCCGAACAACTTTCATTACCAACAACCCAATCAAGTACCAAAGGGACCCCATCTGTATATTTATTTAAGAAATTTGTAGAGCTGACATATGAACGATTGAACTGGAACCAGTCCTCCTCAGCGACGAATGAGTAGCTGCACGGGCTGAAAGACTGGCTTGTAGAGCTTGTAAATGTTAATGATGAAGATACGGTGTTGAAGGAGCTAATGTTTCCTGGCAAGGGGGTTTGGCAGCAACCCATGCCAACGCACTTTGTGCTATCATCCACGCTATTTGCATCAGTGCAGACTGAATAGCATGTGTTAACAGTGGGGAACTCAAGCTGGTTCTTGCCCTTGGTGACTCCTAAGATCAATCCAAGTGTAGCACAACCGATCGATATCAACTTGTTCTTGGTGTTGGAAAGCTTATGAAAAGGATCAAGGCTTAAGCCATCCGAACCGTTGCCACTGGTGCCGTTGGTGTAGTTGCATTCCCATGATATGCGTGGGTTCAGAACACGAATCTCACCCACAGTAAGATTGATGTCCAGTACCCTAACTTCGGTCGAGGCCAGATACGCCCCGGTCTCATTGCATGTGACATTAAAGGGTTCTCGAAAGCAGCCTTCTCTGGTACCAAACGGGTACGGGATGTTGACGTTGCCACACTTATCTGGGCAGCCAGGCCAGGCCATGCTGATGCTCCCAGCAGACGCAGCGACATAGGTGATGGTACTATGATGTAGGACTAGGGCGGCAGCAACAAGTAGTAAGAGCTTCTGACCTGTAGGCAATGACCAAGAGATGTCATATACATACAGATCTATGTGAGCTAGATGCATGTTATAATTAGTGATATGGCCCCCAGAAAAGAAAAGATTCATAATACACCGCACAAGTCAATAAGAAATATTTAATTTATTTCAAAATATGCCAAAGCCATTCCTCCAGTCCAAACATCATTTAAGGAAAATCCGTTACAGCCCCAATCATACAGGACAGCTGAGTAGTCAATTAAGTTTGATCCCACAATTACAAATATTTTGACCCAGCAATATCTGAACTGGATGAGGAAAATAGAGTTAATTTCCCTCTTATAAAATTAAACATAAACTCTGCATGGGTTTCTGAATTATTTCTGATGTCAAATCTTTTGCCATTGCGAAAGAATTTAAATTCAAATTTGGTATAGATAAAAAAGAAACAAGAATAACAATTCAGACTGCATGTTTCTTTATGTTCTCATTCTAGAAACTGTAGGGAAAGTACTACCTCTGATTTGTATTTATTTGTCATTTGGTTTTTTTCTCATTCTAGAAACTGTGGGTGGAGATAGGATCAGCACATTCTTCCCCATTACAATACATCATTTTTAGTGATTTATATTGGATGTTTTCCCTGTTGTCCTCCTTTTCATGTTTCCGTTCTATTTTACATCTTGAATCGCTAACACTCTAAGCCCTATTTGCCGCCGTCGTAAACAGCCTATTTCTTCATATCACTGCTTCGTGATTGATTCCTTACTCTGAAGCATTCATCTCAGCTCAACCATTACATTAAGTGTTTCGCACAAATGTATCTAAGGCAGTAAACACTAAAAGATGGCTGCACACAGCAAACTAATTTTATTCTTGTTCAAGCAACGCAAAATGTACGAATTATCTGTATTGTGTGCTTCTATTGCGCCCCAATTTTCTTGTAAAAAAAGACAGCTTCGAATTGGACGAGCTCCAGTTCTTCTTCAACCTCGGAGTCAGCAGCAGGTCAACGACACAAGACGAATTCTCCAGCCAAGAATAAATAAGTGCATTGTACATCTAGGCAAGGGTTCGCCGTACCTTACAGGGAGGGTCTGGTAGCCCTGAGCGTAGAACGGCGCATCGGCCGAATACGGCCGCGGAGGAGCGGTAGGGCGGACTGCGCATGAAGACGGAGGAGGCGGGCAGCGCCGGATACTCGGACCCGACGTGCCGGCGCCGGCTGCCGGAGCTCGCCGGAGACGGAGCAGGGCCCTGAGGTTCCTTAAGGGTTGTGGGGCACAGGCTGAGCGGGCCTTGCCATCGGCGGCGCCAGGCATGTCGCCGGCGAGGCGTCAATGGTGGGTGGGGGGTCACTTCGGTCAGGTCGGGTGGAGATGCCGGATGTTCACTTTTTTTTTTTTAATGAACTGCCGGGTGTTTACTTGCCTTTGGGTACATCGGTCATTTCCAAAACGACATTTTGGAAGATGATAACAATTCGTGCCCGGAAAATAGTACGGAAAAATTAGTATAGATTTTTTTTTGAGGAAAAAAATCAGTATATTGTTGATTAGTAAGCAATCTGAAATAATGTAGCATTGGATGGTAACTTGCTTGGGTAATGATTTCATAAAAAGTTATGCCTCGTGTGAAAATCCAAAAACAAGAGAGGCGCCTGCTAGGCGCCAACCGACTGATCTGGCCCCGGATTAGCCTCGCGCACCATCTGATATGGTCGAGTGCTGCCATCTAATTTGTTTCCCCCACATGACATTTACTTCTAAAAAATTACTAGTAAAACTTCCGCTAAAAATTGTTTGTTGTCATCGATAAGTCAGGCCGGCTCGGTAGGGGAGTAGCGCCATCCTGGAATCTCAACTTAATTTCTGTCATGCTAAGAATGCGTTGTACTCCTGGTTAAGTTTTAAATATATTCAGATTCTTTTTCACAAATAAAAAAATCCCATTCGCATTTCTCTCTGACTTTGCCATCTTACTAAAAACACCGCGTCTTCGTCGGAAATTGCTTTTGGAGGCCTCCATATACAAAATTCAAAATTCGTATTTTTACAATTCAGAAAAATTTGAAGAAAAAAAATACATACATACATGAAGGCTGAAATATATGATGACATGTACAAGTGTGTAAATTTTCAGGACGAAATACATTGAGAGCTGTGAAAAAAAATATAGGGCTTTTTAACACATGATACTATTCATCCGCCCAGACCATGAGTTTGTCTTCTTCGTATAGGTCGCATTTCAATTTATTTCATCTTGAAATTTTACACACATACACCCCACATCCTAGTGTTTCCTAAAACTGAAAATTTTGTTTGTTTGTTTTTTTTCAAAATCCGGCCTCCATAATGGCCGAGATCCAAAACGCTGTACTCGCGTCTCCACCCTTTGTTAGAAGATTTAATAAGGCTAATTGCACTCGAATCACAAATAGTAAAAGGCCAGGCATGAGGCAAGTTATTATTATTGTAGAAAAGAAAAGGAAATCCTGTCGAAGAAGAAAAGAGGAAATTTCTGGTGTGACAACAGAACCGGGTGCTTGGGCAGTGGAACAAACTAGAGTAGTCCTATATATGTTTCTTAACGAAATGGGAGCACAAGGTTGCGCGTAACGAGCCTGGGCGGCATGAGATGAGAGCGCTCTAGCAAGAAGAGAAAGAAGAGAAGGAACATGGTCATGGTGGCTCTTCTTACCGGCGATCAGGGGCCAGCCCATGGTTGGAGGCTGGAGCTTCTGCCGCCGGCGCCGGGTTTGTCGACCGTCGACCCCGCCCCCACCACCGCCGGTGCCTGTGCGTGACGAGCTAGCGTGGCGCGCGGGCGAGAGAGAGGACCAGCTAGGGCCTAGGGAGGTCGCGCTTATGTTATGTAGTAGGAGTACGACGAGATGAATCGAGACGCAGTCAAGCAGCCTCCCCTCGTACTCGTACTGCTACCACTGACCAAAACCGCGTGTGGTGGGCAGGAGGAAGCATGCAGGTCATCGCCTGGCCACTGTTTTGGTACACTGTAACATAATAGCGTAGCTTTCTCAGCCGGCGTCGTGCGTGCTCTGCTCTATTTCAGACGGCAAGTTCCCGTCGCGTCGTATAATTAAACTCGGCCAGTCAATGGCGTCGCCGGGCGGTGCCCACGGCCCCTTCGCTTCAACTCTGACCAAGGACCAGGTTTTTTTTGTCGAGGCGACCCGCTCTCCGCCCGTGCGCTTCCTGCTGGTGTTTTTGACCCGCTCCTAGCGATCCTTTCCCCGCAGCAGAACCCTATGCAACTTATATTGCACCCAAGAAAACAAAAAAAAAAATGCCACAAAGACCTATCAATTTCACCAGTAGGAACTTGTTGGACCTACCAATTTTATAGCCTTTCATTCAATTAAGAGGTTATATTCAGATTTGGTTCACGATTTTGACTGCGTCAACGATTTATCAAGGAGCTCTCTCAATCAATTGAGGTAATCAATTTTGAATTTGGTTCACGATTTTGACTGGGTCAACGATTTCTCAGATTAATCGGTAGCAACCAAGTCTCGCGCATCCTCTCGCCGCCTAGAAAAAAGAAGCGTCAAAATGTGAAACTGCAATGTAACGCTAGTATACTATATGCGGCCACCAACACAAAAAACTTTCCCACATAGGTATGAATTGATTAGCAGATAACACAGAATCACTCAACCAACAAGCCCACCAAGACACCGCATTATAAAAGAAAACACCATCTCCCCAACGCGCCAACACAAATAACAAACATATGAATGATAAAATCCAAACAATTACGCGCCAACCCAAATAACAGACGGAAAGTATAAAATCCCAACAACACCATCTCCCTTACGCGCCAACCCAAATAACAGACGGAAAGTATAAAATCCCAACAACACCATCTCCCTTACGCGCCAATCCAAATAACAAACGGAAAGTATCAAATCCCAGCAACACCATCTCCCCAACGCGCTAACACAAATAACAAAACAGAAATGATAAAATCCGAACAACACCACCCCCCTGCGCAAAACCAAATAACAAACAAATATTATAAAACCCCAACAGCACCATGAGTAGGCTACCATGCATGTCAATTTTCAGTAGATGTTTTATAGTTCATTATGGCTATTTTGCGGTCGTGAAAAAGGTCTATGAAATGTTGCTTTTAGGAGGCCCAACAGGGTAGCTACAAGCCCATTGAATTGAGCTGGCGCCCGTTGGCGTAAAGGGGACTGGTTCGCCCTGGGTGGGTTCTCATAGTGAACGTTTTCGTTTGCTCGATCGAACCCCTCCTAGGAACGGTTCGTTCGCTCTCGTAGCTCTCTCTTCCCAGCTGACGTTCCCAAGTATCCGGGTCCTTGTTTCTAAAACATGGGCCCCTGTAAAACATAGCGAATATCGTACTTCCCTCCAGTGGCGGAGCTACACATAAAAACCTGGGCGGGCCAAATTGAAGGGGAGTCCAACTATTTTAATCTAATGCCCCAGTTGCTCTCATATCTTAGTATATTTCCACTAAACTAGGGCCACAGTTTTGCTTGGCTGTAGCTTCGCCACTGCTTCCCTCCATCCCAAAATATATTGCATATTAGATACGTAGCATTTTTAAGCTAGTCTTTAGGCGTAGTTTTCCTGTATTACTTTCGTAAATCAACATAGAATTCTCCCAAGTTTATAAATAGAGTTAAAACACCACATTCTAGCCTTTGGAAGATTTATGCCAAATGGCACTCTTAATCGCAAACAGGAAAAAGACCATGGCACGCACCCCTTGTCCTCTCAACCACCACGGGCCACTCAATCAAAAAGGGAAAAAGTTGGGAAAAAGAAAAGGACATTCTCAACCAACACAAGGTTTCATTGACGAGCCTGTAGTAAGAGCTAAATGAAACCATTTGCAAAACTTGAAAAGGAAAGACCATGTATATATGGAGACTGCAAGTGATCGAAAGCAACAGAAGTGTTCCCAGGCGGAATGAGATTCCTCCTCTTACCCGTAATCAGAGAGCTACCGCTTGGATTCGTACATGGTCCTTACTCACTCCTATGAAATCCAGGGAGCCTTTGGTTACTGGATGCAACCAGTGGGAGATGGTCGCACGGGCTATATTCAACCGGTTCGGATGGCGGTCGGATAATAGGATAGGAGTCTAGAGAGCTTATCCTTCTTATTGCTATTCCGGTTGAGATTGTTAGCATGAACTTTGCTTTACTTTTATTTTCCGCTTCACTTGCAAGTTGTAAGACGACTTTGTGATACTTTGCGACTTCTTAATAATATGGCTGCATGCATCATTATGATGCAGAAGCCGGGAGTACACCTCCATTTAAAAAAAAACCCGTAATCAGCGAGCAACCCATGGCTGAAGCCGCCGGTGAGCAGTGAGCACCTCCTTCTGTCTATGTGGCCTGGGCCGGCGCGCGAGGGAGGGAGATGGCGTTTGTACACGATGAGATGAACGGAGAGACGCGGTCATCAGAAGGAAGGAGGAGTAGCAGTAGTAGTAACCAAAAGTCCAATACCGTGTGTGGGGTGGGCCGCAGGGGGAGCTGACCGCGAGTCATCGCCTTACTGTTTTGTAATATGATTTGCGTGGCGTGGTGCTTTTTCAGGCGGCAAGTTCCCGTCACCTTCTTCCTTTTCCTTATCTATTTATAAACTCGATCAATGGTGATGCTGGTGTGGTTGAACATGGACATATGGCGCTGCTGCTCATGAATCATGACGCGGGGCCTTTTGTCCAGGAGACCCGCTCTCCCTCGCACGTGCCCCTCCTCCTCCTAGCTGGCTATACTAGACCATAGAGGCGCGTTTTGCCGCGCTCATCCATCTTTAGTAGTTAAAGATGAAAATATTTAAGAAATTTAGGGCTATAATAACATATAATAATTTTTGTATGGTTCAAAATTATGATATCATCATAAGCATGGGAAATCAGATTCATACTGACCAGTGTTATAGCAATGCAGAGGCGGAGCTTTGTTGGGGCCAAACCGGACCATGACCCGCCTAGGTTTTTCACATTTTTTTATACCTATATGCTAGCCCACTCAGCCGGTTACAACCCATGAATCGATCAAAGACTGGCACCACGACACGAGCACATACAACATGAGCAGCGGCGACAGCCAGCCAGGACTAACGCCGCCATCGCGTGCATCTCACGCAGGTGCTGGTTACTGGATAACAGCTGACCTGAGCATGACCATTTTATTATGTAGAAATAGACGATAAAGATATATTTTTTCTTGGTAAATTAGTGGGTTATTCGTATCTACGCGTAATGTTTTTTTGTTAAGTGCATTTTAATGTAGTAAGAAGATCATCCAAACAACGCGTAATAAGGTAGATATTAGTATCTTGCGAGTAACCTGTTTGTTAACCCGTAAAAAAATCAATGCGAAGAAAAGGTACTGAGTAGGCACTAATGCCTAAAAATTTTGTGCACTTCTTTGGCTTGGTCCGCCCAACTTTTTCTTTGAAGCTCCGCCACTGATAGCATGGCTAGTAAAAATATATGAACACCAGAATTGCAACACAATAAAGAACATTGATATCGGTGATATATATCATAATTTATTTTGGTTATCAAACAAATCTTTATGACTTGAACGGCCAACAATGTGAGATATACAAATTTTTAGGACATAACTGGTACAACAAATTACCATGGACGTCTTCAATGAAATGTGTAGAGAATCATAAAATCTTTTGTTCTCCTTGAAATGGGACGATGCTGGCATGTAGAACAAACATAAATATAAAGTACAAATTGTCGGTTCTTCCTAAAGCAAATAAAAATAGCACAGACGAGGGAGCTGGGAAACAAATGGAGAAAATTCACTGTCTGCTATACCCAAAATATCCTTAGTTCACCATCGACTGCTCTTATTTGTTCATAGGAGGCAACTTTTTCCTCTATATTGTTTGCCTCTGCCTAAAACTTTGTATCTAAGTTCTCGTGACACCGGTAGCCCTACACAAAAAAAGCACCAGTTTTACCTGCAATACATAGCATGAATTAAGAAAATGTTCAATCACAAAGTCTAGTTATTACATATGGCTGGAGATGGTTCAGAGAGTCCTAATCATACAAGTTTTCATCCAGTAACGAAACATGAGAAGGGTAGGGTTTGGATGCGTTCTGGTCACTTGTTTTCAACAAATTATACATGATGTAGCTCCAAATCAAGGATAAGACAGGAGGTCTGACCAACAGTATTCAACGGTCACTAATCAAAGCACTGTGATAACTCTAGGTTGTAGGACAGTGGCAATGTCGCCCTCATCTACCCCTTTCCGGTATCAAATCTTGCCAACACTGCATGCCCTGCACAGGAAGGTCAGAAGGCATCCTACAGCAGTCGGCCCGTGCACCGTCGCTGGCCGTGAGATTTCTCAACGGCAGGGTTCGGGGACAGGGTGTGGACCAGTGAGATGCAACAAATTATGTTTGTCAGACTGGGTGAATCTTTGGAGAGGGAGAGAAATTAGGGAAGAAGAGGGGACCTGAATGGCAGAATCAGCGAGAGGTGAAAGCCACAGAACATGGCGAGCAATTGTAGGACAAGCGTGTCGGTAGTGGGATGCGCCATGCGCGTCGAACGCCCCATCTCGCGGTGCAGGTGAGGTCGTGGTGGAGGCTAGGGTTACTGCTCTTGGCTGCGTGGAGGCGAGGCGTCCTCTCGTCATCTTGCGCTGGACGGATGCATATGTGTTGGGGAACGTTGCAGAAAATTAAAATTTTTCTACGGTTTCACCAAGATCCATCTATGAGTTCTACTAAGCAACGAGTCAAGAGAGAGAGTTTGCATCTACATACCACTTGTAGATCGAGTACGGAAGCGTTCGAGGGAGTGGTGATGATGAAGACGTTCCCAACGTGATTCCGATCACCGATGACCAAGTGCTGAACGGACAGCACCTCCGCGTTCAACACACGTACGGGACGACGGCGTCTCCTTCGTCTTGATCCAACAAGGAGGAAGGAGAGGTTGAGGAAGACAACTCCAATGGCAGCACGACGGCGTGATGCAGATGGAG
>CAJFDF010002050.1:0-16159 GCA_904067115.1 Aegilops sharonensis | reverse complement strand
CAGCTTCCGGCTTGCCATGAAAACTCCATATACCAGCTTCTGCCAATGCGGATATCTCTGCTTAGACTCAATGAGCACCTCGCTGATGTAATAAACCGGCCGTTGAACCGGATATTCCTTCCCTGCCTCCTTCCGCTCTACCACAATGGCCACACTAACCGCCCTGGCATTAGCAGCAACATATAGCAGAAGCGGCTCTTTGTCAATGGGAGCGGCGAGAACAGGCGGGTTGGCCAACTGCCGCTTTAAATCCTCCAATGCTTCATCGGCGGCTGAAGTCCAGACAAACTGATCCGTCTTCTTCAGCATCTGGTACAAAGGAATGGCCTTCTCTCCGAGGCGGCTGATAAACCGGCTCAGCACGGCAATCCGACCCGCCAAACGCTGGACATCATTGATGCACTTTGGCTTAGCCAAGGAGGTGATAGCCGTAATTTTCTCCGGATTAGCTTCAATCCCTCTGTTGGACACAAGAAAACCCAACAACTTGCCTGCCGGAACACCGAAGACACATTTGGTCGGGTTAAGCATCATCTTGTACACCCGCAAGTTGTCAAAAGTTTCTTTTAGATCCTCAATCAATGTTTCCTTCTTCCTTGACTTAACCACAATATCATCTACATAAGCATGCACGTTACGGCCGATCTGTTCGTGCAAGCAATTCTGTACGCAACGCTGATAAGTTGCTTGGGCGCTCTTGAGCCCAAAAGGCATAGATACATAGCAGAAGGCTCCAAAAGGAGTGATAAACGCCGTCTTCTCCTGGTCCTTAACCGCCATCTTAATCTGATGATATCCAGAATACGCATCCAAAAAACTCAAACGCTCACAACCCGCCGTAGCATCAATAATCTGATCAATGTGGGGGAGGGCGAAAGGATCTGCTGGACAAGCCTTGTTAAGATCTGTGTAATCCACACACATGCGCCAAGTGCCATTCTTCTTAAGGACCAACACCGGATTAGCCAGCCACTCTGGATGGAAAACTTCAACGATAAACCCTGCTGCTAAGAGCCTGGCAACCTCCTCTCCAATGGCCTTGCGCCTCTCCTCGTTAAACCGGCGAAGAAACTGCTTTACCGGTCTGTACTTGGGATCAACATTAAGAGTGTGCTCAGCGAGTTCCCTTGGTACACCTGGCATGTCAGAAGGTTTCCATGCAAAAATGTCCCGATTCTCACGGATGAACTCGATGAGCGTGCTTTCCTATTTAGGATCCAAGTTAGCACTGATGGTGAACTGCTTGGACGAATCGCCGGGCACAAAATCAACAAGTTTAGTCTCAGCCGCCGATTTAAACTTTAAATCCGAATCGTGCTCTGTAGTTGGCTTCTTCAACGGGGTCATATCCGCCGGATCAACATTGTCCTTATAATACTTTAGCTCTTCAGTGGCACAAACCGACTCTGCATAAGCCGCATCACCTTCCTCGCACTCCAAAGCGATCCTGCGGCTCCCATGAACTGTTATCGTCCCTTTGTGACCCAGCATTTTTAGCTGCAAATAGACATAACAAGGCCGTGCCATAAACTTAGCATAAGCCGGCCGCCCAAATAGGGCGTGGTAAGGGCTTTGAATTTTCACCACTTCAAACGTCAATGTTTCCGATCTGGAGTCATGTTCATCCCCAAAGGCCACCTCCAGAGCTATCTTACCGACCGGGTATGCTGACTTGCCAGGCACCACACCGTGAAACACCGTGCTGGACGGCCTGAGGTGCTTATCCGTTAACCCCATACGTCGGAAGGTCTCGTAGTACAGGATGTTGATGCTGCTCCCTCCATCCATAAGCACCTTGGTAAACTTGTATCCTCCCACCTGAGGTGCCACTACTAGGGCTAGCTGACCCGGATTATAAACCCGGGGAGGATGATCCTCTCTGCTCCATACAATAGGCTGCTCTGACCAGCGCAGGTAATGCGGTGCGGCCGGTTCAACAACATTGACTGCCCGCTTCTGAAGTTTTCGGTCTCGCTTGTCCAAGCTGGTGGTAAAGACGTGGTACTGTCCACCGTTCAACTGCTTCGGATTACTCTGATAACCCGACTGCTGCTGTTGTTGATTGTAACCCCCTTGGTTCTGATTGTTCTGATTGTTCTGATTGTCCTGCCCGCCCGGATTACCACCGAACCCTGGGCCGGAATTTCCTCCACCGTAACCCGGGGCGGACCCTGAACCGCCGCCGGGCCCTTGATCATACCGGAAAGCATTAGAACTTTTGAACTCCTGCATAATATAACAATCCTTCCAGAGGTGGTTCGCTGGTGCCTCCTTCGTCCCATGCTTCGGACAGGGTTGATTCAATAGATAATTCAAACGATCCGGATTGTGACTTGGCGCACCGCCCCGGTTTGATTGCTTACCCTTGCGCTGTTGACCCTTGTCCTGCGCGTTGGTGTTGGCTACGAAACCCATGTTGCCGTTTGCCTTACGCTTATTTCCTCCGTTACCCGCCGACTGATGCTGCTGGCCTCTGGAGTTGTTGTTCTGCTTTCCCTTCCCTATTTCGTCATCCTCCTCAGACTCGGGATCCTTGGTACCATCAGAATCAGCATACTTTACTAAAACGCCCATGAGAGTGCCCATGTCATTGCAAAAACGCTTCATGCGACCCAGCTTCAACTTTAACGGTTTGAACCGGCAGTTGGCTTCTAAGGTTAAGATCGCGGAATCAGGGTTGATCCGGTCTGAAGAACGTAAAACTTCCGAAACGCGGCGCACCCAATGGGTTGTGGATTCTCCCTCTGCCTGGACACAAGCCGCCAAATCCACCACAGACATGGGCTGTTTACAGGTGTCTTTGAAATTTTGAATGAAGCGGGTCCGCAACTGGGTCCATGAACTGATTGAGTTGGGCGGCAAGTTCTTCAACCAAGTACGGGCCGTACCTTCCAACATCATGGTGAAATACTTCGCACACGCAGCTTCATCCACATCTAGCATCTCCATGGCCATCTCATAGCTTTCTATCCACGCTTCTGGAGCCAAATCGGCGGTATAATTGGGCACCTTGCGTGGCCCTTTGAAGTCCTTGGGCAAACGTACATTGCGTAAAGCGGGGACGAGACAAGGCACCCCCAAAGAGCCAGACGTGACCCCGGGTTCGAAGATGGTCGGCCGAACCGGCGGGAGCTGATGATCCTCATGTTGTGCTGCCAACTCGGCCTCCCTACGTGCCCTGGCCCGGTCCACCACCACTTGAGCGTTTTCGAAGCCACCCGCCGGGTTGTTGCGGCGAGGCGGACCGCGCTGCGCATTGCTTGATACGGCCGGTTCGTCTGCATGCCGGCTATAGCTCCGGCTTGGGCGGGGGGGTGGAGTGGATCCGATCTCGACTGTATGAATATGCTTCCTGTTGAGCCAAGGCCGTTCTGAGGAGCTCCTTTGCCCGGCGTGTTTCTACCGCCTGCGGTGAATCGCCTTCGATTGGAATCGCCTCCAACCGTGCCGCAGCCGCAACAAGGTTATCCATCGGGTTGGAGTAGTGACCCGGAGGTGTCTGCACAGCCTGGGGCGCGCCGGCATGATAGCGAGGCAGATCTATCACACGGGGCTGAATCGGCGCACCCGTCCCAGGTGCTTCCGGCCGGTTCACCACCGGCGGCGGATTACTGGTCCCTGCCCCTGGGGTATTGAAGAGGTCTCTTCCCTCGAAAACCGAAGGCAGACGGGATCTGTACTTTCTTTTCATGACTTCATGTGACGCGTTCTGATCCAGCATGAACCTATAAGCCTGCGCATCCAAAGCGGCCCGTCCCGCCGCCATCCTTACGTCCGCGGCTGCCAGATCCGCTTTAGCCTTAGTGATTTGTTCCTTCACCTTTGCGATCTCTGTGTTGTGCAGGTCTTGATCCGCCGGATTAGCCTCTGCCATGAGCACCGACAGCGCGTCGAATAGCTCTGATAAAACTTGAGCCGGCGGGCGCACAGGGCCTCCTTCCCCGGCTGCCATCACCGCTGCTGAACCGGCGGCCATCGGCGCCGTGGTCGAAGAGTGAAGCGTCGCTTGTGTACCGGCCAT
This sequence comes from Aegilops sharonensis, assembly GCA_904067115.1. Lineage (NCBI taxonomy): Eukaryota > Viridiplantae > Streptophyta > Magnoliopsida > Poales > Poaceae > Aegilops > Aegilops sharonensis. The sequence continues at coordinate 12,138 of CAJFDF010002050.1, read as the reverse complement.
GAAGATTCCAACCCGGTTGGGCAGATCAAAAGGGTCCGGAATACTCTCACTGTCAGAACAGCCCCCGATCTGGCCATCTTGCAGCTGGTACAGAGACTCGGTTTCTCCGGTCGACGACTCGTCATCAGAGTAGACAACGGTTTCGCCGCCAGATGCTGATCCGCCCTCATAGTCTCCGTGGATGACTCCCACGAAAGCACGCGTGATAGCCGGTTTAGCCAGGGCAGGACTCTTCTTCGCCCGCTGAGCCGTCTCGACGAGGTCGGTGCAGATGTCCGGCCCAGGCCCTGGCTCGCCGATCTTGCCGATGAACACGTGTATGCCACCAAAGGGGGCCCGGTACCCGTACTCAATCGAGCCGGCCTCGGGGCCCCAGTCTGCATCGTCGATGTAGAGCTTGCCGCGACGACTCTTAGTCATCCGGCCCACAGCATAGCCTTCGTGTCCTTCGAACTTGCCCTCTAAGATCATCAAACCATCGTGCGATAGCCCCACGGTGGGCGCCAATTGTCGTGGAATTGTCACGGCAGATGTCCTCGTGAAAGGACTTAGTCGCAGGGCCATCGTACGGGTTAACTTAGAGGGGTTAAAGCGGACACAAAGACACGAGAGTTATACTAGTTCGGCCCCTTCGATGAAGGTAAAAGCCTACGTCTAGTTGGTGATGGGATTGATGTGATTTCGGCGACTAGGGAGCAATAGCTTCGCCTGAGCCTTGAATTGTCTGTCTCTAAACCGCCGCCGGGTCGTCCCCTTATATACATGGGTTGACGCCCGGCCGGTCTACAGAGTCCCGATCCGGCTCATACAAGTGTCCGGATCGGCCTCTTCTCTCTTATCTTACAGCACAAGTTACATGACTAAGGTGGTTTACATTTATGGATCCTAATCCGCCTCTGGGCTCTGGGCCTCATGCCTTCGTGGGCCCTAATTACAGACGAGGGTAAACCGGCCCCTTCAGGGCGGTTTATATTCAGTAGTTATATCCCCAACAGGGGTAGATGTGCTACGTAACCTATGTCAACGCTTTTGAATTGCACTCTATAATTTTCTAGAGGCTGATGAGTTGGTGGGCAAACTTATATTTTAAAATGACAGCCCTGATAATTCACGTACTCATATTTGTTCTATGCATTTGCATATAAACTATATTCTTACTCCAATTCCACATCAATATAATTCAAACTGTTCTTGTTTCAACAATAAACAGTTCAACACAATTACAAATCCCAATTAGCTTATTTAAAAAAATAAATAGTTCGAATACAATATATATCCAATGGAACAAATAATTTTAGTAAACAGATAATCATGAATTAAAGAGCTGTACACAAACTTTTGTCCATGTAGCTGTCACTGATGCTTAATGAGATCTTCATGGAGCTAATCATGCGAGGCTTGATCTTCAATCTTCCGCTATGCCTCAAGAAATTACTTAATGCGGTCTGGGTCCTTACGAGGTCTGACAGTTCGGCCAACATTGTCATACTCTTGGATCATCGGCCATCAACATAACATAATTCGGGATGAGAAGATCATGGCCTACTACCCTATTCCGGTGAAACATCATACGACCACGGCTACCACCCTGCATGCATCATATTCGTCCCACTTCTCAACATCCTTTGAACAGTCATCAATAAAATATCATCGTCTTCGTCATTGAAGAATTCAATATTCAAGTTTCGAAGATGACGATGAATCATTAGAACACTGCTATACTATCGATGACATCTACACAAATTGTGATTCCTATACCACCTACACAAACCTACGAGGTGCTAGACTAGTAAACATGAAAAGTTTGAGACAAATATACCTTGGGGCGAGCCGTTGACCACCTTGAGCTCGTGTTCATGAGATTGGGCAAAGCTGGCGTGGGAGATGGAGTTGGCGATGAAAGATGGTCGACGTGGCGATGGCCTCCTCGGCAAGACGAGGAAGAGAGGGACGTTGTCAGATTCATGCCGTCATCCAGCTCCCCTGGTTCCGCCACGGCGTTGGTTAGCGGTGATCGAGAAGCATGCACGGTCTGCAGAAAGGTATGGTAGGGTCAGCGGTGCCAAATGTCGGCTGTCCAGGGGCCAGAGGTGACAGCAAACAGCGGCGACACATCAATGTGAGCGGCGGCAGAGTGAGGATGCACGCATCCTCAGATGTCCTGACTCTAGTGCCAAGTCTTGGTGAATGGAGGAAGCTCTATGTGCCCTCGGCCAACCACTAAATATGGTTGTCACAGGTGATTTTTGGAGGACCCTCTAAAAATTATGCCAATCAGGTGTCGAATAGCGAATATGATAGACCTAATTTTTAAAGAATAAATGATATACTACATGTCATTATAGAGTTCAGGCCGATTAGCTAGTATTGGCGGGTGGACAGCGCAGATTCTTGCACAGCTAGCCAACTGACTGATCCTCGGTTCCGTCAACAGAAAAATGATGATAAGTGATGAATGCCCTGCGTCATCTATATGTATCAACGTAAATTCCACATGCATGCAGACAAGCAAACTCTCTCGATCAAGTCACCAAACATGGCTAGCCGTTTCCTGCTGTACTCGGATCTAAGCCGCCAAGTTTGATCTAAGCCTCCCGCAAAAATTGTTTCTTTTTTATTTCAAGTGAGGAGGAAACAAATCTGCTACCTCGTTCTTTCAGCGAGAAAGGTATATAAATACATGCACTCCCATGGTTTCTGTCACAGAAACACCATTACAACTGCAAGTGCAACACTACAGTTGCCACGTCATACGATGAGAGCGCTCGCGGTGGTAGCCATGCTAGCCACGGCGGCCATGGCTATCGCATGTGCACGCGCTGCACAGTGCGGCTTGCAGGCTGGCGGGGCGACCTGCCCAAACTGCCTGTGCTGCAGCCAGTTCGGCTGGTGTGGCTCCACACCGGAATACTGCGGCGATGGTTGCCAGAGCCATTGCTCTGGCTGCGGCAGCACGCCTGTCACGCCCTACCCCTTCGGCGGTGTGTCCTCCATCGTCTCCCGCTCCCTTTTCAACCAAATTCTCCTCCACCGTAATGACCCGGCATGCCAAGCCAAGGGCTTCTACACCTATGATGCCTTCATCGCTGCCGCTGCTGCCTTCCCTGGCTTTGGCACCACAGGTAGCATCGCCACCCGGAAGCGCGAGATAGCTGCCTTCCTAGCGCAGACCTCCCATGAGACCACTGGCGGGTGGCCCACAGCCCCGAATGGGCCCTACACATGGGGCTACTGCTACAAGCACGAGCGCACCACCTCCAGCTACTGCACCCCAAGCGAGCAGTGGCCATGCGCCCCTGGAAGGCGCTACTATGGCCGTGGGCCCATCCAGCTAACTCACAACTACAACTACGGGCAGGCAGGCCGGGCCATTGGGGCTAACCTGTTGGGCAACCCGAACTTGGTGGTCGTGAACCCAACCGTGTCGTTTGAGACGGCAATGTGGTTCTGGATGACGGAGCAACCGCCCAAGCCTTCGAGCCATGCAGTGATCACAGGACAATGGAACCCGTCGGCGACGGACCGTGCTGCAGGGCGGGTGCCTGGGTTCGGCGTGATCACCAACATCATCAATGGAGGGATCGAGTGCTTTCACGGGTATGATGAACGTGTTCAAGACCGAATCGGATTTTACAAACGCTACTGCAACATCTTTGGTATCGGCTACGGTGACAACCTGGACTGCTACAAACAGAGGCCCTTTGCTTAATAATCAGCTCCATATATGTACTTGTGTACTTTTCTAAAAATGTTTTTTTTTGTTATAAAAATTCCAGAAATCTATAACTACTAATAAAGAGAGGTGCATTTCTCTTACTTTTTGGTCCGTTTATCGATATTATATCTTTTATCCGAGGTGTCTTTATTTTTCGTGTGTCCGTCGTCGCACCTACCCATTGCTAGAAAATTGAGCTGCTCACTTGTGCTTCAAGCTTGCCCCAAAAAAGCCTGGCTGCCTAGTCATAAGAACTAGCTTTCGTTTGGGCTCGGTCCGTCCGTCCCCCACCGCCGTTTTTGAGCCAAAAAATATGATTGAGTGAGATAATTTCATCTCGCCTCTTACACAAATTATCGTCAATTTAAATGCTTCCGTGAGTTGCCTCCAAAAACAAGGAGGCTCCTTGAGAATCAATAAACAAAGATGTGAATCAATAAATTGGATGCAGAAAAGATTGGGCACATGTAAAAAAAAGTAATTTAAATTAAAAGAAGGATTAAATGTGGCTGGGGCAGTTATCTCAAAAACTTTATCTGGATAAAATCTGAAGAATAATGATAGGTAAAAACACAAGCAACGATGCGAGCGTAGATTAAAAATCAGCCACCACCAAAGCCCCTTATGCTATTTTTCTGTATATATTTGGTGGCCGACAGGGGCAAAAGAATCTTATGTGACCTAAGCAATGTGCAAGTTGCTTTAAATCCAGTTGTCACCATTTATTGCAATAACTTTGTTGCCTCCTCGCTGAACTTTTCTTCCAGTTCCTCAGATTCACATTCTAAACTTGCATACAGGTTCATCGTAGAAATAAGTAAATCACGTTTCTTGCCTTTAGTTGGAGCCCTGGATGTGGATGGTGTAAATAAATAAATAAATCACGTTTGTTGACCAGCACTGAGATACTGTTTTAACACCGGATAGCGTATCGAATTTTCCTTTGATTCATTAATACATTCAACATTCGGGTCGTTTGGGCTCATCAAGCACTAGTACTATCATTTTTTTTTTGTAAAGACATGTGAACTTCTGGTGCAGTACATGGTCACATAAGAGAGATACCTTTAATTCTTCACTTAAAGGGTGACTATAAGACCTTATTTCCAGTCACCAACAATAACAAATTTATAACAAATTTTAAACAATAAAGCCAGTCCCACTCTGCCAGGGCAGTATGATTATTTTCCCCCGTTGTAATGCACATGCATTTGTGCTAGTTGATTTTTGCAAATGTTTCGATCCCAAGTAATCTTTCTGTATATTTGTTATTGCCAAAGTGAATACCCCAATCTGAATCACATTTCAACATCTTGTTTACCAATAAGTGTTACTCACACATTCATAATCAATAGCTTTAACTAATCGAGCTAGTCTTGTTTTTTAGGCTGAGCTAGTCGAGCTTGTCAAGTTGGTCATTTTGAATGAACTTTAGTCTAGGTTCCAGCCATGTATCTGCTACCTTGTTGGGCTGTCTTGTTGGGAAGTAACATAGGCTTTGGGCTAATATGTCCACTCTTAATTAGTAAGATCACCGGGATGTGTAAGTCACTTACTTTCTCAATATGTTGAGTACTGGCCGTGTATGTAGTCATGTTGAGAAGAGCTTAGTGATATAGTTTATGGCAAAAGTTTCAAATAACTTTAATCAACATTATAGCTATTATTAAGTCAGATCTAGTTTGTAGTTTGTTCGAATTTTAGACTATAATCCAGAGGCTTGATCTATGTCAGGAGATAACCGACAATAGTATTGTCGAGGGGTTTTGGAACCTGGATCATGTTCTTAATTTTAATGAACTATTTTCTATGGAGAGAAGTCTACTTCACAACCTTGAACTATTTGGTTTGTCTAAAATTACCCTTAACTCAAAACTGGCTAAGAATCAACTCTCAACTTTGAAACTTGGCAAAGATTTGACTCCCCTCTCCCCTGGCCCTGGTTTTGGCTAGCATATGTCAGATTTGACCTGCTGACCGTCATGTTAGCATCCCAATTAGCTGCGACATCAGCACATGTACTAAAATAGGGCAGCTGATTGGGATGCTAACATCTGAAAGTATTTTTGGGGAAAGCATCTGAAACTTTAATGATCATTATATTAGTCTTGAGTCTAGAAATCTATTTCAAAATGGTCTGGACACTTCCCTTTTTTGACAACATTTCGCGGAAAAGGGGGTCTGCAATTGTAATTCGGGTTATTTTTAAATCTGTTTGGAAAATATCTCAAATTTTCCTAGAATTATGAGTATATTATTCTCAATTTCACATAATTGTTTCCAAATTTTCAGGATACTTTATTTTTTTTTGTATAGAATTTGGCTGAAAAAGGTCCTGAAATTGTAATTTCAGGATCCATATCATGACTTTACATAGTTTTGGCCCAAGATTCTAAATTAGTTGGGCTAACACATATTATAGGCAACTGGTCATTCATAGTGGTAAAAGACTGATCATTAATAAAACAGGATAAAATCTCAAAAATAAAATAAAATAAAACAAGATAAACCCAAATGAACCTCTCCCAAAACCCTAGGTACGCTTGCACACAACACAATGTGGCTCGCTCGATCTTTGCTGCCGCTTCTCTCCCATCTCCGGCTGCCTGCATCCGCACACTGGCAGTGCCTTGTGCTGGGTGGTACATCACGTCCATACGACCCGGCGGCCGGCAACGGTGACGACGTTGACGTGGAGCTGCGGCGCCTCCTGGATCTGATCCTCCGATTCGGCTCCCGCACGATCGGCTCAAGCCGAGGCTTCCATGCCCTGGGAAGCAACATTGACATCACGACCAAGGACAACGACCTGACCCTCACATACGACACAGAGACGACGGCGCTGCACACCACGACCAAGGAATCGTCACAACAGACGGGTTGCCACCACGCCATGGCTACTGCCAACAATCTGCACACATTCGATTCCGACGGCTACATGCCCAGCTTCGATGAGTAGGGCGTGCCCCACTGGGAGGTTGGCACATAGGTGGGGCTCTGCGGAGGTGGAAGACAGTCTGCTATCTAAAAAATTACAGAATCAGTAGGAGGTGACAAACATGGTGGGCTTCTTTCCACGTTTTATTGGGCTTGGCTCATACTTCCTCCGTTCCTAAATATAGCCTTTTAGAGATTTCAAAAAATATATACATATGAATGTATATAGACATATTTTAGAGTGTACATTCACTCATTTTGATCCGTATGTAGTCCCAAAAAGAATTATATTTAGGAACGGAGGGGGTATGCTTGAGAAGGGGATGTTGCTGGCTTACCTACAAATAATGTAACCTTCTATACATGAAAACATCATGTAGTCCTTTCTGGTGGCAACGTATGGGCTACGCGCAATGGAGGTCGCTTGTTAAACTCTCCGGACAAAATATTTTTTATTTGGTAGGCACAAAAATGAAGAAGCACAAAAACTTACAGAATTCTAGTGGCACCTTAGTGAAAATAATTATATATGTTGGACGGGCCACAAAATTCGAAGAAATGCACCATCCTTTATTATTATTAGGTATAAATTACATGTGCGGAGATGAAATGTAAAAAATTACACAAGTACATATATAGATGATTATTAAGCGAAGGGGCTCTGCTTGTAGCAGTCGAGGTTGCCACCATAGCCAATACCGAAGATGTTGCAGTAGTGTTTGTAGAACCCAATTCGGTCGGCAACACGATTATCATACCCGTGGCCGCACTCGATCCCGCCGTTGACAATGTTAGTGATCACGCCAAACTCGGGCACCCGCCCCGCGGCCCGGTCTGTCACCGATGGTTTCCATTGTCCTGTGATCACTGCATGGCTCGAGGGCTTGGGCGGTTGCGCCGTCATCCAAAACCAGATGGCAGTTTTGAACGACACGGTCGGGTTTGTGGCCACCAAGTTTGGGTTGCCCAATAGGTCGGCCCCGATGGCCCGGCCTGCCTGCCCGTAGTTGTAGTTGTGAGATAGCTGGATGGGCCCGCGGCCATAGTAGCTCTTTCCGGGCGCACATGGCCACTGCGTGCTTGGGGTGCAGTAGTTGGAGGTGGGGTTCTGCTCCTGCTTGAAGCAGTAGCCCCATGCGTAGGGCCCGTTCGGGGCCGTGGCCCACTCGCCAGTGGTCTCATGAGAGGTTTGCGCGAGGAAGGCGGCAACCTCGCGTTTCCGGGTGGCGGTGCCGCCTGTGGTGCCGAAGCCAGGAAAGGCGGCGGCAGCTGCGACAAAGGCATCATAGGTATAGAAGCCCCTAGCGTGGCATCCCGGGTCATTCCGGTGGAGGAGCATTTGGTTGAAGAGGGAGCGGGAGATAACGGAGGACATGCCACCACCAATGGGATTGGGCGCGACGGGCGTGGCACCACCGCCGCAGCCAGAGCACTGGCTCTGGCAGCCGCCACCGCAGTATTCCGGGGTGGAGCCGCACCAGCCATAGCGGCTGCAGCAGAGGCAGTTGGGGCAGGTCGCCCCGCCAGCCTGGGAGCCGCACTGCGCAGCGCGCACGGTGCCGATGGCCATGGCCGCCATGGCTAGCATGGCCACCACCTCGAGCCCTCTCATCGTATGATGACGTGGCAATTCAGCACAACTCAATTTTTTTTAGGCAAAGCACAGTTGGCCGCTGGCTGGTGCAACCATACCTTACACTTAGGCCTGTAGTTGTGTGTGCGCCAAAAGTGGTGGGGAGTGCATGTCTTTATATACGTTTTGCGCTGCAAGAACTAGGTTGCAGATTTGTCTCCTCCTCACTGTCTTCCTTCTTGGCGGCTTAGATCCGGGTACGGCAACAAACAGCTAGCCATGCTTGGTGACTTGCTCGAGAGTGTTTGCTTGTATGCATGCATGTGGAATTTACCTTGACTTCCATGGAATAATATCCTCCTGTTTTCTTTTAAATTCATCATCCTTTTTCCGTTGAGAGAGCGGAGGATCAATCAGTTGGCTAGCTGCGCACGAATTTGTGCTGCTCACCCGCATTAGAGCAAGTCTAGAAGAGTTGATATATTGGCCTGAACTCCATAATAACAGCCTGCATAAATTCGTGCGTAGTTTCAGCATAAATTTGATCAGAAAAGTGCGTAGTTTGCAACCGTACCATTATTTATTCCTCTTAACCACTTTAAAATTCTGTTTAGGACATAACCTTAACTAAACTAATTTTAATGCTATGGTGTATTTGGAAAATGCTAACACAGAATATAACCCTTACATATATGAAGTATTTTAGGAGGGCCTATAAGGATCAGACCGAGTATGAATGATCTGTTTCAATGGGCATATAGGAGTAATAAAGGAAGGAGAGAATAAAATGTGTGATTAGTGGGGATAAAAAAAGAACGGGAGATTCAACAAAAATATGAAGGAGAGAATAACGCAAATGAATTGGTATTATGTGCATGCAATGCAACAATCAAAAGAAATTAATACCAAGGGACGTAGGAGGGGCATGCATATATGCGTTGCTGTGCAGTGTGTGACCGTTATGTGCAACAGAAATAACATGACCAGAAAGGTGAGCGGCGCTATGTGAGCATCAAGTTGCATGCAACGAATTAGGGTCGTTTAGCTTATACGTAGACAATTTTGTTATTAATCTTCAAGCGTATACAGAGATGGCCTAAAACGCATTTAACATAACCCTCTGGTGGTCGGGGTTGGAACCCGGACATCTAGGCAATCATCCGGCTTGGAACATGGACATCCATGCAAATATTCAGCGTTTTCTCTGCTGCAGAAGATACAAAATTGACCAAACTACCCTCAATATTACATTGAACCAAAAAACGTTCAACATGAAAGTTGTTCTCGTCGAAGCGGATAAATTTATTTTTGGGGTCATGTCCATCCAAGATCATATGCGAATTCTACTGGCCGAAAACTTTACTGTTGTAAGAAAAATTGGGCATGACCGGATTATCTCAAATATTCCTAGAATTATCAGTATATTATCCTAACTTTACATAGGTGTTTCAAAATTTGTAGATACTTTGTTTTTTATGATAAAATTTGGGCAAAAAAAGGCCCTGAAATTATAATCTCGTTCAGGGTTCAAATCATGACTTTACATAGTTTTGGCCCATGATTACTAAATTAGTTGGGCTGCAACTGATCATTATTAAAACAGGGAATACAATTACCTCGTTACTATCTGTTACTATCTATGGCCAAGAAACAATTTGTGTGAAGTGATTATCTCTCATTTAATTAGCGGTAACAAGCAAAGTGTTACCCACACGTTCGTAATCTATATTTTTTCCACATAATTGTGTGTCTGAATTTTATTCGAATTTCTCTAATTGTCTCCGTGCCCTAGTAAAAAAAATTGTATACTCTTTAAGGTTGTTGTGTAACATTGAGGTGGTAAGCTCGCCGAATTTGAATGGGTGAGTAGAACATCCCATTGCACACAACCAAACACTTATGGTTTCCATCTGCTCACCCTCAAACCACACTTGAAGATAACCAAGCAGCAGACAGGAATTTCAACAACGATATGTTGCAGGCTACAAAAAGAAATTGTAAAACTTGGTCGGAAATTAAAAAAACAAAAAATGAGTAACCAGTCATGCCGCAAGAGGACCGATGGGCTCAAAAGAAGTTTTTTTTTAACATCAGTACAGATGCAAGCGCTCATACATACGCGTATACACTCACCCTTATGAATGCACACACACACCCTACCCTATGAGCACCTTCGAGAGACTGAGCCGGCATGTCATCTTGAAATTTACGAAGTCACCGTAGGCGCCTCGTCGTCGAAGGGAACGTCTCCTCCCACTGAAAGCACATCGCCAGAAATCTTGAAATAAACCTAGAAATAATGCGAGCACCAGGACTTGAACCCTGGTGGGCTGGGGATACCAAAGTCCTTCTAACCATCCAACCACAAGGTTAACAAGCTCGCCAAGCTGTGTGAGTTTGAAAACAAAGTTGGGCGAGTATAAGGCCAAGGTCACAAATCTGCGGCATGGCTGCCCTGGCGTGCTCATAGACACAGTGTGCCCCTGGTCGTCGTCTGCACAGCACGGCAAGGCATGGACACCGGAGCTGTGACCAGCTCAGTGTGCTGCCTGGCGTGGGGGAGCGGTACAGCGTCGCTCGTAAAACAATGGGCTTGATGACATCATGCACAGACGAGGAGGCCGGGGCTAGGTTTAGGGTTTAGGGTTACCATGGCGCACAACGAGTAACCCACAATGGTATATGTATCGCCTGACCGTTGAAATGTCTTGTTTTACTATTATATTTCTAAAACATTTGTACTCCCTTCATTCTAAAATAAGTGTCACTGGTTTATTACAAAGTAATATCTCAAGAAAAAATTATAGGGAAATGCTTCTGGTTGTAGCAGTCAAGGTTGTCACCATGGGTGACGCCGAGGATGTGACAGTAGCGCTTGTAAAACCCGATCCGGTCAGCAACACGCTTATCATACCCATGCCCGCACTCCTGCCCGCCGTTGACGATGTTGGTGATCACGCCGAACCCAGGCACTCGCCCTGCAACCCGGTCCGCTGCTGAAGGATTCCAATGGCCCGTTATCACCGTGTGGCTGGATGGCTTGGGTGGCTGTGCTGTCATCCAAAACCAAATTGCCGTCTTGAATGACACAATCGAGTCCGTGGCCACCAAGCCCGGGTTGCCTAGCAGGTCAGCCCCGATGCCCCGGCCCGCCGGCCCATAGTTATAGTTGTGAGAGAGCTGGATGGGCCCTCGGCCATAGTAGCGTCTTCCGAGGGCACATGGCCATATCACGCTTGGGGTGCAGTAGTTGGACTTAGCGCGCTCCTGTTTGAAGCAATAGCCCCACGCGTAAGGCCCGTTTGGGGCTGTAGCCCACCCGCCGGTGGTCTCATGGGAGGTCTGCGCTAGGAAGGCGGCCACCTCACGCTTTCGGGTGGCGATGCCGCCCGTGGTGCCGAAGCCCGGAAAGGCGGCCACGGCAGCTAGGAAGGCCTCGTAGGTGTAGAATCCCTTAGCTTGGCACGCCCTATTGTTGCGGTGCAGCAGCATCCGGTCGAAGAGTGAGCGGGAAATGATGGAGGAAACGCCACCACCGGAGGGGTCGGGCGTGCCGCAGCCAGAGCATTGGCTCTGGCAGCCGTGGCCGCAGTACTCCGGGGTAGAGCCGCACCAGCCGAAGCGGCTGCAGCAGAGGCAGTTCGGGCAGGTCGCCCCGCCAGCCTGCGAACCGCACCGTGCGGCGCGCGCGCAGGCGGTGGCCAGGGCCGCCGTGGCTAGCAGGGAGACAACCGCGAGCGCTCTCATCGTACACACAGCTCGGTTGGCCGCTGGCTGGCGCAAGTGTGTGTACGTGCCAGAAGGGGTGGGGAGTGTCACGTTTATATATATATGTGTCGCGCTCGCGCTGCAAGAACTAGGCAGCATTCAAACCTGGCGGCTCCGATCCGGCCGAGGGGTGAGCTCATCGAGA
>CAJFDF010002047.1:11272-27095 GCA_904067115.1 Aegilops sharonensis | reverse complement strand
GACGTTGATGACTGACACGTTAGCGCACATTGGGGTTCAACAACAATGGAAATCGGTTCGGGACCCCAAAACGGTGAGTAATAGTCAGTGAAACGGGTCAGAATCGACAAAAACATGGGAGTGTTGATGACCGAAATGTAAACGCACCCAGCGTTCGTTAATCGTGGAAATAACCCCGGGACCCCAAAACTGTGAGTAATAGTCCACGAAACGGGACAGAATCGGCCAAAATTGAGATTGTTGAAGGCCGACACATAAACGCAGCTTGGGGTTCAACAACAATGGAAATCGCTTTAGGACCCCTAAACGGTGAGTTATAGTCCACGAAATGGGTCGGAGTCGACAAAAACCGGGAGTGTTGATGACCCACACGTAAACGCACCCTGCGTTCGTTAATCATGGAAATCGCTCCGAGACCCCAAAACAGTGAGTAATAATCCACGAAACGGGCCAGAATCGGCCAAAACTATGAGTGTTGATGACCGACACATCAACGCACCTTGGGATTCAACAACTATGGAAATCACTTCGGGACCCCAAAACGGTGAGTAATAGTCCATGCAACGGGCCAGAATCGTCCTAAACTGTGAGTGTTCATAACCAACACGTAAACACACCCAAGGTTCGTTAATCGTGGAAATCACTCCGGGGCCCCATCGGCCAGAACTGCGATTGTTGATGACCGACACGTAAGCACAAATTGGGTTTCAACAACAATGGAAATCATTTCGGGACCCCAAAACAGTGAGTAATACTCAATGAAACGGGTCAGAATCGACAAAAACCGCGAGTGTTGATGACCGACACGTAAACGCACCCTGCATTCGTTAATCGTGGAAATAACTCCGGGACCGCAAAACTGTGAGTAATAGTCCACGAAACGGGCCAGAATCGGCCAAAACTGTGAGTGTTGATAACCGACACATCAACGCACCTTGGGGTTCAATAACTATGGAAATTGATACGGCACCCCAAAACGGTGAGTAATAGTCCACAAAACGAGCCAGAATCGTACTAAACTGCGAGTGTTGACAACCGACACGTAAACGCACCCAGGGTTCGTTAATCATGGAAATCACTCCGAGACCCCAAAACAGTGAGTAATAGTCCACGAAACGGGTCAGAATCGACAAAAACCGCGAGTGTTGATGACCGACACGTTAACGCACCATGCGTTCGTTAATCATGGAAATCACTCCGGGACCCCAAAACAGTGAGTAATAGTCCATGAAACGGGCCAGAATCGGCCAAAACTGTGANCCGACACGTAAGCACAAATTGGGTTTCAACAACAATGGAAATCATTTCGGGACCCCAAAACAGTGAGTAATACTCAATGAAACGGGTCAGAATCGACAAAAACCGCGAGTGTTGATGACCGACACGTAAACGCACCCTGCATTCGTTAATCGTGGAAATAACTCCGGGACCCCAAAACTGTGAGTAATAGTCCACGAAACGGGTCAGAATCGGCCAAAACTGTGAGTGTTGATAACCGACACATCAACGCACCTTGGGGTTCAATAACTATGGAAATTGCTACGGGACCCCAAAACGGTGAGTAATAGTCCACAAAACGAGCCAGAATCATACTAAACTGCGAGTGTTGACAACCGACACGTAAACGCACCCAGGGTTCGTTAATCGTGAAAATCACTCCAAGACCCCAAAACAGTGAGTAATAGTCCACGAAACGGGTCAGAATCGACAAAAAGCGCGAGTGTTGATGACCGACACGTTAACGCACCATGCGTTCTTTTCGTTAATCATGGAAATCACTCCGGGTCCCCAAAACAGTGAGTAATAGTCCATGAAACGAGCCAGAATCGGACAAAACTATGAGTGCTTATGACAGACACATCAACGCACCTCGGGGTTCAACAACTATGGAAATCGCTTTGGGACCCCAAAACGGTGAGTAATAGTCCATGCAACGGGCCATAGTCGTCCTAAACTGCGAGTGTTCATAACCGACACCTAAAAGCACCCAGGGTTCGTTAATCGTGGAAATCACTCCGGGACCCCAAAACAGTGAGTAATAGTCCACGAAATGGGAGAGAATCGACCAACACTGCGACGTTGATGACTGACACGTTAGCGCACATTGGGGTTCAACAACAATGGAAATCGGTTCGGGACCCCAAAACGGTGAGTAATAGTCAGTGAAACGGGTCAGAATCGACAAAAACATGGGAGTGTTGATGACCGAAATGTAAACGCACCCAGCGTTCGTTAATCGTGGAAATAACCCCGGGACCCCAAAACTGTGAGTAATAGTCCACGAAACGGGACAGAATCGGCCAAAATTGAGATTGTTGAAGGCCGACACATAAACGCAGCTTGGGGTTCAACAACAATGGAAATCGCTTTAGGACCCCTAAACGGTGAGTTATAGTCCACGAAATGGGCCAGAATCGGCAAAAACCGGGAGAGTTGATGGCCGAAAGGTAAACGTACCCAGCGTTCGTTAATCATGGAAATCGCTCCGAGACCCCAAAACAGTGAGTAATAATCCACGAAACGGGCCAGAAGCGGCCAAAATAGAGATAGTTGAAGGCCGACACATAAGCGCACCTTGGGGTTCAACAGCAATGGAAATCGCTTTAGGACCCCTAAACGGTGAGTTATAGTCCACGAAATGGGCCAGAATCGGCAAAAACCGGGAGAGTTGATGGCCGAAAGGTAAACGTACCCAGCGTTCGTTAATCATGGAAATCGCTCCGAGACCCCAAAACAGTGAGTAATAATCCACGAAACGGGCCAGAAGCGGCCAAAATAGAGATAGTTGAAGGCCGACACATAAGCGCACCTTGGGGTTCAACAGCAATGGAAATCGCTTTAGGACCCCTAAACGGTGAGTTATAGTCCACGAAATGGGCCAGAATCGGCAAAAACCGGGAGAGTTGATGGCCGAAAGGTAAACGTACCCAGCGTTCGTTAATCATGGAAATCGCTCCGAGACCCCAAAACAGTGAGTAATAATCCACGAAACGGGCCAGAAGCGGCCAAAATAGAGATAGTTGAAGGCCGACACATAAGCGCACCTTGGGGTTCAACAGCAATGGAAATCGCTTTAGGACCCCTAAACGGTGAGTTATAGTCCACGAAATGGGCCAGAATCGGCAAAAACCGGGAGAGTTGATGGCCGAAAGGTAAACGTACCCAGCGTTCGTTAATCATGGAAATCGCTCCGAGACCCCAAAACAGTGAGTAATAATCCACGAAACGGGCCAGAAGCGGCCAAAATAGAGATAGTTGAAGGCCGACACATAAGCGCACCTTGGGGTTCAACAGCAATGGAAATCGCTTTAGGACCCCTAAACGGTGAGTTATAGTCCACGAAATGGGCCAGAATCGGCAAAAACCGGGAGAGTTGATGGCCGAAAGGTAAACGTACCCAGCGTTCGTTAATCATGGAAATCGCTCCGAGACCCCAAAACAGTGAGTAATAATCCACGAAACGGGCCAGAAGCGGCCAAAATAGAGATAGTTGAAGGCCGACACATAAGCGCACCTTGGGGTTCAACAGCAATGGAAATCGCTTTAGGACCCCTAAACGGTGAGTTATAGTCCACGAAATGGGCCAGAATCGGCAAAAACCGGGAGAGTTGATGGCCGAAAGGTAAACGTACCCAGCGTTCGTTAATCATGGAAATCGCTCCGAGACCCCAAAACAGTGAGTAATAATCCACGAAACGGGCCAGAAGCGGCCAAAATAGAGATAGTTGAAGGCCGACACATAAGCGCACCTTGGGGTTCAACAGCAATGGAAATCGCTTTAGGACCCCTAAACGGTGAGTTATAGTCCACGAAATGGGCCAGAATCGGCAAAAACCGGGAGAGTTGATGGCCGAAAGGTAAACGTACCCAGCGTTCGTTAATCATGGAAATCGCTCCGAGACCCCAAAACAGTGAGTAATAATCCACGAAACGGGCCAGAAGCGGCCAAAATAGAGATAGTTGAAGGCCGACACATAAGCGCACCTTGGGGTTCAACAGCAATGGAAATCGCTTTAGGACCCCTAAACGGTGAGTTATAGTCCACGAAATGGGCCAGAATCGGCAAAAACCGGGAGAGTTGATGGCCGAAAGGTAAACGTACCCAGCGTTCGTTAATCGTGGAAATCACTCCGGGACCCCAAAACAGTGAGTAATAGTCCACGAAATGGGAGAGAATCGACCAACACTGCGACGTTGATGACTGACACGTTAGCGCACATTGGGGTTCAACAACAATGGAAATCGGTTCGGGACCCCAAAACGGTGAGTAATAGTCAGTGAAATGGGTCAGAATCGACAAAAACCGGGAGTGTTGATGACCGAAATGTAAACGTACCCAGCGTTCGTTAATCGTGGAAATAACCCCGGGACCCCAAAACTGTGAGTAATAGTCCACGAAACGGGACAGAATCGGCCAAAATTGAGATTGTTGAAGGCCGACACATAAACGCACCTTGGGGTTCAACAACAATGGAAATCGCTTTAGGACCCCTAAACGGTGAGTTATAGTCCACGAAATGGGTCAGAGTCGACAAAAACCGGGAGTGTTGATGACCCACACGTAAACGCACCCTGCGTTCGTTAATCATGGAAATCGCTCCGAGACCCCAAAACAGTGAGTAATAATCCACGAAACGGGCCAGAATCGGCCAAAACTATGAGTGTTGATGACCGACACATCAACGCACCTTGGGATTCAACAACTATGGAAATCACTTCGGGACCCGAAAACGGTGAGTAATAGTCCACGCAACGGGCCAGAATCGTCCTAAACTGTGAGTGTTCATAACCAACACGTAAACACACCCAGGGTTCGTTAATCGTGGAAATCACTCCGGGGCCCCAAAACAGTGAGTAATAGTCCACGAAACGGGCCAAAATCGGCCAGAACTGCGAGTGTTGATGACCGACACGTAAGCACAAATTGGGTTTCAACAACAATGGAAATCATTTCGGGACCCCAAAACAGTGAGTAATACTCAATGAAACGGGTCAGAATCGACAAAAACCGCGAGTGTTGATGACCGACACGTAAACGCACCCTGCATTCGTTAATCGTGGAAATAACTCCGGGACCCCAAAACTGTGAGTAATAGTCCACGAAACGGGTCAGAATCGGCCAAAACTGTGAGTGTTGATAACCGACACATCAACGCACCTTGGGGTTCAATAACTATGAAAATTGCTACGGGACCCCAAAACGGTGAGTAATAGTCCACAAAACGAGCCAGAATCGTACTAAACTGCGAGTGTTGACAACCGACACGTAAACGCACCCAGGGTTCGTTAATCGTGGAAATCACTCCAAGACCCCAAAACAGTGAGTAATAGTCCACGAAACGGGTCAGAATCGACAAAAAGCGCGAGTGTTGATGACCGACACGTTAACGCACCATGCGTTCTTTTCGTTAATCATGGAAATCACTCCGGGACCCCAAAACAGTGAGTAATAGTCCATGAAACGGGCCAGAATCGGACAAAACTATGAGTGCTGATGACAGACACATCAACGCACCTCGGGGTTCAACAACTATGGAAATCGCATTGGGACCCCAAAACGGTGAGTAATAGTCCATGCAACGGGCCATAGTCGTCCTAAACTGCGAGTGTTCATAACCGACACCTAAAAGCACCCAGGGTTCGTTAATCGTGGAAATCACTCCGGGACCCCAAAACAGTGAGTAATAGTCCACGAAATGGGAGAGAATCGACCAACACTGTGACGTTGATGACTGACACGTTAGCGCACATTGGGGTTCAACAACAATGGAAATCGGTTCGGGACCCCAAAACGGTGAGTAATAGTCAGTGAAACGGGTCAGAATCGACAAAAACATGGGAGTGTTGATGACCGAAATGTAAACGCACCCAGCGTTCGTTAATCGTGGAAATAACCCCGGGACCCCAAAACTGTGAGTAATAGTCCACGAAACGGGACAGAATCGGCCAAANAACTGTGAGTGTTGATAACCGACACATCAACGCACCTTGGGGTTCAATAACTATGGAAATTGCTACGGGACCCCAAAACGGTGAGTAATAGTCCACAAAACGAGCTAGAATCGTACTAAACTGCGAGTGTTGACAACCGACACGTAAACGCACCCAGGGTTCGTTAATCATGGAAATCACTCCGAGACCCCAAAACAGTGAGTAATAGTCCACGAAACGGGTCAGAATCGACAAAAACTGCGAGTGTTGTTGACCGACACGTAAACGCACCCTGCATTCGTTAATCGTGGAAATAACTCCGGGACCCCAAAACTGTGAGTAATAGTCCATGAAACGGGCCAGAATCGGCCAAAACTGTGAGTGTTGATAACCGACACATCAACGCACCTTGGGGTTCAATAACTATGGAAATTGCTACGGGACCCCAAAACGGTGAGTAATAGTCCACAAAACGAGCTAGAATCGTACTAAACTGCGAGTGTTGACAACCGACACGTAAACGCACCCAGGGTTCGTTAATCATGGAAATCACTCCGAGACCCCAAAACAGTGAGTAATAGTCCACGAAACGGGTCAGAATCGACAAAAACTGCGAGTGTTGTTGACCGACACGTAAACGCACCCTGCATTCGTTAATCGTGGAAATAACTCCGGGACCCCAAAACTGTGAGTAATAGTCCATGAAACGGGCCAGAATCGGCCAAAACTGTGAGTGTTGATAACCGACACATCAACGCACCTTGGGGTTCAATAACTATGGAAATTGCTACGGGACCCCAAAACGGTGAGTAATAGTCCACAAAACGAGCTAGAATCGTACTAAACTGCGAGTGTTGACAACCGACACGTAAACGCACCCAGGGTTCGTTAATCATGGAAATCACTCCGAGACCCCAAAACAGTGAGTAATAGTCCACGAAACGGGTCAGAATCGACAAAAACTGCGAGTGTTGTTGACCGACACGTAAACGCACCCTGCATTCGTTAATCGTGGAAATAACTCCGGGACCCCAAAACTGTGAGTAATAGTCCATGAAACGGGCCAGAATCGGCCAAAACTGTGAGTGTTGATAACCGACACATCAACGCACCTTGGGGTTCAATAACTATGGAAATTGCTACGGGACCCCAAAACGGTGAGTAATAGTCCACAAAACGAGCTAGAATCGTACTAAACTGCGAGTGTTGACAACCGACACGTAAACGCACCCAGGGTTCGTTAATCATGGAAATCACTCCGAGACCCCAAAACAGTGAGTAATAGTCCACGAAACGGGTCAGAATCGACAAAAACTGCGAGTGTTGTTGACCGACACGTAAACGCACCCTGCATTCGTTAATCGTGGAAATAACTCCGGGACCCCAAAACTGTGAGTAATAGTCCATGAAACGGGCCAGAATCGGCCAAAACTGTGAGTGTTGATAACCGACACATCAACGCACCTTGGGGTTCAATAACTATGGAAATTGCTACGGGACCCCAAAACGGTGAGTAATAGTCCACAAAACGAGCTAGAATCGTACTAAACTGCGAGTGTTGACAACCGACACGTAAACGCACCCAGGGTTCGTTAATCATGGAAATCACTCCGAGACCCCAAAACAGTGAGTAATAGTCCACGAAACGGGTCAGAATCGACAAAAACTGCGAGTGTTGTTGACCGACACGTAAACGCACCCTGCATTCGTTAATCGTGGAAATAACTCCGGGACCCCAAAACTGTGAGTAATAGTCCATGAAACGGGCCAGAATCGGCCAAAACTGTGAGTGTTGATAACCGACACATCAACGCACCTTGGGGTTCAATAACTATGGAAATTGCTACGGGACCCCAAAACGGTGAGTAATAGTCCACAAAACGAGCTAGAATCGTACTAAACTGCGAGTGTTGACAACCGACACGTAAACGCACCCAGGGTTCGTTAATCATGGAAATCACTCCGAGACCCCAAAACAGTGAGTAATAGTCCACGAAACGGGTCAGAATCGACAAAAACTGCGAGTGTTGTTGACCGACACGTAAACGCACCCTGCATTCGTTAATCGTGGAAATAACTCCGGGACCCCAAAACTGTGAGTAATAGTCCATGAAACGGGCCAGAATCGGCCAAAACTGTGAGTGTTGATAACCGACACATCAACGCACCTTGGGGTTCAATAACTATGGAAATTGCTACGGGACCCCAAAACGGTGAGTAATAGTCCACAAAACGAGCTAGAATCGTACTAAACTGCGAGTGTTGACAACCGACACGTAAACGCACCCAGGGTTCGTTAATCATGGAAATCACTCCGAGACCCCAAAACAGTGAGTAATAGTCCACGAAACGGGTCAGAATCGACAAAAACTGCGAGTGTTGTTGACCGACACGTAAACGCACCCTGCATTCGTTAATCGTGGAAATAACTCCGGGACCCCAAAACTGTGAGTAATAGTCCATGAAACGGGCCAGAATCGGCCAAAACTGTGAGTGTTGATAACCGACACATCAACGCACCTTGGGGTTCAATAACTATGGAAATTGCTACGGGACCCCAAAACGGTGAGTAATAGTCCACAAAACGAGCTAGAATCGTACTAAACTGCGAGTGTTGACAACCGACACGTAAACGCACCCAGGGTTCGTTAATCATGGAAATCACTCCGAGACCCCAAAACAGTGAGTAATAGTCCACGAAACGGGTCAGAATCGACAAAAACTGCGAGTGTTGTTGACCGACACGTAAACGCACCCTGCATTCGTTAATCGTGGAAATAACTCCGGGACCCCAAAACTGTGAGTAATAGTCCATGAAACGGGCCAGAATCGGCCAAAACTGTGAGTGTTGATAACCGACACATCAACGCACCTTGGGGTTCAATAACTATGGAAATTGCTACGGGACCCCAAAACGGTGAGTAATAGTCCACAAAACGAGCTAGAATCGTACTAAACTGCGAGTGTTGACAACCGACACGTAAACGCACCCAGGGTTCGTTAATCATGGAAATCACTCCGAGACCCCAAAACAGTGAGTAATAGTCCACGAAACGGGTCAGAATCGACAAAAACTGCGAGTGTTGTTGACCGACACGTAAACGCACCCTGCATTCGTTAATCGTGGAAATAACTCCGGGACCCCAAAACTGTGAGTAATAGTCCATGAAACGGGCCAGAATCGGCCAAAACTGTGAGTGTTGATAACCGACACATCAACGCACCTTGGGGTTCAATAACTATGGAAATTGCTACGGGACCCCAAAACGGTGAGTAATAGTCCACAAAACGAGCTAGAATCGTACTAAACTGCGAGTGTTGACAACCGACACGTAAACGCACCCAGGGTTCGTTAATCATGGAAATCACTCCGAGACCCCAAAACAGTGAGTAATAGTCCACGAAACGGGTCAGAATCGACAAAAACTGCGAGTGTTGTTGACCGACACGTAAACGCACCCTGCATTCGTTAATCGTGGAAATAACTCCGGGACCCCAAAACTGTGAGTAATAGTCCATGAAACGGGCCAGAATCGGCCAAAACTGTGAGTGTTGATAACCGACACATCAACGCACCTTGGGGTTCAATAACTATGGAAATTGCTACGGGACCCCAAAACGGTGAGTAATAGTCCACAAAACGAGCTAGAATCGTACTAAACTGCGAGTGTTGACAACCGACACGTAAACGCACCCAGGGTTCGTTAATCATGGAAATCACTCCGAGACCCCAAAACAGTGAGTAATAGTCCACGAAACGGGTCAGAATCGACAAAAACTGCGAGTGTTGTTGACCGACACGTAAACGCACCCTGCATTCGTTAATCGTGGAAATAACTCCGGGACCCCAAAACTGTGAGTAATAGTCCATGAAACGGGCCAGAATCGGCCAAAACTGTGAGTGTTGATAACCGACACATCAACGCACCTTGGGGTTCAATAACTATGGAAATTGCTACGGGACCCCAAAACGGTGAGTAATAGTCCACAAAACGAGCTAGAATCGTACTAAACTGCGAGTGTTGACAACCGACACGTAAACGCACCCAGGGTTCGTTAATCATGGAAATCACTCCGAGACCCCAAAACAGTGAGTAATAGTCCACGAAACGGGTCAGAATCGACAAAAACTGCGAGTGTTGTTGACCGACACGTAAACGCACCCTGCATTCGTTAATCGTGGAAATAACTCCGGGACCCCAAAACTGTGAGTAATAGTCCATGAAACGGGCCAGAATCGGCCAAAACTGTGAGTGTTGATAACCGACACATCAACGCACCTTGGGGTTCAATAACTATGGAAATTGCTACGGGACCCCAAAACGGTGAGTAATAGTCCACAAAACGAGCTAGAATCGTACTAAACTGCGAGTGTTGACAACCGACACGTAAACGCACCCAGGGTTCGTTAATCATGGAAATCACTCCGAGACCCCAAAACAGTGAGTAATAGTCCACGAAACGGGTCAGAATCGACAAAAACTGCGAGTGTTGTTGACCGACACGTAAACGCACCCTGCATTCGTTAATCGTGGAAATAACTCCGGGACCCCAAAACTGTGAGTAATAGTCCATGAAACGGGCCAGAATCGGCCAAAACTGTGAGTGTTGATAACCGACACATCAACGCACCTTGGGGTTCAATAACTATGGAAATTGCTACGGGACCCCAAAACGGTGAGTAATAGTCCACAAAACGAGCTAGAATCGTACTAAACTGCGAGTGTTGACAACCGACACGTAAACGCACCCAGGGTTCGTTAATCATGGAAATCACTCCGAGACCCCAAAACAGTGAGTAATAGTCCACGAAACGGGTCAGAATCGACAAAAACTGCGAGTGTTGTTGACCGACACGTAAACGCACCCTG
Source organism: Aegilops sharonensis (assembly GCA_904067115.1). Classification (NCBI taxonomy): domain Eukaryota; kingdom Viridiplantae; phylum Streptophyta; class Magnoliopsida; order Poales; family Poaceae; genus Aegilops; species Aegilops sharonensis. The sequence continues at coordinate 16,293 of CAJFDF010002047.1, read as the reverse complement.
CATTCGTTAATCGTGGAAATAACTCCGGGACCCCAAAACTGTGAGTAATAGTCCATGAAACGGGCCAGAATCGGCCAAAACTGTGAGTGTTGATAACCGACACATCAACGCACCTTGGGGTTCAATAACTATGGAAATTGCTACGGGACCCCAAAACGGTGAGTAATAGTCCACAAAACGAGCTAGAATCGTACTAAACTGCGAGTGTTGACAACCGACACGTAAACGCACCCAGGGTTCGTTAATCATGGAAATCACTCCGAGACCCCAAAACAGTGAGTAATAGTCCACGAAACGGGTCAGAATCGACAAAAACTGCGAGTGTTGTTGACCGACACGTAAACGCACCCTGCATTCGTTAATCGTGGAAATAACTCCGGGACCCCAAAACTGTGAGTAATAGTCCATGAAACGGGCCAGAATCGGCCAAAACTGTGAGTGTTGATAACCGACACATCAACGCACCTTGGGGTTCAATAACTATGGAAATTGCTACGGGACCCCAAAACGGTGAGTAATAGTCCACAAAACGAGCTAGAATCGTACTAAACTGCGAGTGTTGACAACCGACACGTAAACGCACCCAGGGTTCGTTAATCATGGAAATCACTCCGAGACCCCAAAACAGTGAGTAATAGTCCACGAAACGGGTCAGAATCGACAAAAACTGCGAGTGTTGTTGACCGACACGTAAACGCACCCTGCATTCGTTAATCGTGGAAATAACTCCGGGACCCCAAAACTGTGAGTAATAGTCCATGAAACGGGCCAGAATCGGCCAAAACTGTGAGTGTTGATAACCGACACATCAACGCACCTTGGGGTTCAATAACTATGGAAATTGCTACGGGACCCCAAAACGGTGAGTAATAGTCCACAAAACGAGCTAGAATCGTACTAAACTGCGAGTGTTGACAACCGACACGTAAACGCACCCAGGGTTCGTTAATCATGGAAATCACTCCGAGACCCCAAAACAGTGAGTAATAGTCCACGAAACGGGTCAGAATCGACAAAAACTGCGAGTGTTGTTGACCGACACGTAAACGCACCCTGCATTCGTTAATCGTGGAAATAACTCCGGGACCCCAAAACTGTGAGTAATAGTCCATGAAACGGGCCAGAATCGGCCAAAACTGTGAGTGTTGATAACCGACACATCAACGCACCTTGGGGTTCAATAACTATGGAAATTGCTACGGGACCCCAAAACGGTGAGTAATAGTCCACAAAACGAGCTAGAATCGTACTAAACTGCGAGTGTTGACAACCGACACGTAAACGCACCCAGGGTTCGTTAATCATGGAAATCACTCCGAGACCCCAAAACAGTGAGTAATAGTCCACGAAACGGGTCAGAATCGACAAAAACTGCGAGTGTTGTTGACCGACACGTAAACGCACCCTGCATTCGTTAATCGTGGAAATAACTCCGGGACCCCAAAACTGTGAGTAATAGTCCACGAAACGGGCCAGAATCGGCCAAAACTGTGAGTGTTGATAACCGACACATCAACGCACCTTGGGGTTCAATAACTATGGAAATTGCTACGGGACCCCAAAACGGTGAGTAATAGTCCACAAAACGAGCCAGAATCGTACTAAACTGCGAGTGTTGACAACCGACACGTAAACGCACCCAGGGTTCGTTAATCATGGAAATCACTCCGAGACCCCAAAACAGTGAGTAATAGTCCACGAAACGGGTCAGAATCGACAAAAACCGCGAGTGTTGATGACCGACACGTTAACGCACCATGCGTTCGTTAATCATGGAAATCACTCCGGGACCCCAAAACAGCGAGTAATAGTCCATGAAACGGGCCAGAATCGGCCAAAACTGTGAGTGCTGATGACAGACACATCAACGCACCTCGGGGTTCAACAACTATGGAAATCCCTTTGGGACCCCAAAACGGTGAGTAATAGTCCATGCAACGGGCCATAGTCGTCCTAAACTGCGAGTGTTCGTAACCGACGCCTAAATGCACCCAGGGTTCGTTAATCGTGGAAATCACTCCGGGACACCAAAACAGTGAGTAATAGTCCACGAAATGGGAGAGAATCGACCAACAATGCGACGTTGATGACTGACACGTTAGCGCACATTGGGGTTCAACAACAATGGAAATCGGTTCGGGACCCCAAAACGGTGAGTAATAGTCAGTGAAACGGGTCAGAATCGACAAAAACCGGGAGTGTTGATGACCGAAATGTAAACGCACCCAGCGTTCGTTAATCGTGGAAATAACCCCGGGACCCCAAAACTGTGAGTAATAGTCCACGAAACGGGCCAGAATCGGCCAAAATTGAGATTGTTGAAGGCCGACACATAAACGCACCTTGGGGTTCAAAAACAATGGAAATCGCTTTAGGACCCCTAAACGGTGAGTTATAGTCCACGAAATGGGTCGGAGTCGACAAAAACCGCGAGTGTTGATGACCCACACGTAAACGCACCCTGCGTTCGTTAATCATGGAAATCGCTCCGAGACCCCAAAACAGTGAGTAATAATCCACGAAACGGGCCAGAATCGGCCAAAACTATGAGTATTGATGACCGACACATCAACGCACCTTGGGATTCAACAACTATGGAAATCACTTCGGGACCCCAAAACGGTGAGTAATAGTCCACGCAACGGGCCAGAATCGTCCTAAACTCTGAGTGTTCATAACCAACATGTAAACGCACCCAGGGTTCGTTAATCGTGGAAATCACTCCGGGACCCCAAAACAGTGAGTAATAGTCCACGAAACGGGCCAAAATCGGCCAGAACTGCGATTGTTGATGACCGACACGTAAGCACAAATTGGGTTTCAACAACAATGGAAATCATTTCGGGACCCCAAAACAGTGAGTAATACTCAATGAAACGGGTCAGAATCAACAAAAACCGCGAGTGTTGATGACCGACACGTAAACGCACCCTGCATTCGTTAATCGTGGAAATAACTCCGGGACCCCAAAACTGTGAGTAATAGTCCACGAAACGGGCCAGAATCGGCCAAAACTATGAGTGTTGATAACCGACACATCAACGCACCTTGGGGTTCAATAACTATGGAAATTGCTACGGGACCCCAAAACGGTGAGTAATACTCAACAAAACGAGCCAGAATCGTACTAAACTGCGAGTGTTGACAACCGACACGTAAACGCACCCAGGGTTCGTTAATCGTGGAAATCACTCCAAGACCCCAAAACAGTGAGTAATAGTCCACGAAACGGGTCAGAATCGACAAAAAGCGCGAGTGTTGATGACCGACACGTTAACGCACCATGCGTTCGTTAATCATGGAAATCACTCCGGGACCCCAAAACAGTGAGTAATAGTCCATGAAACGGGGCCAGAATCGGCCAAAACTGTGAGTGCTGATGACAGACACATCAACGCACCTCGGGGTTCAACAAGTATGGAACTCGCTTTGGGACCCCAAAACGGTGAGTAATAGTCCATGCAACGGGCCATAGTCGTCCTAAACCGCGAGTGTTCGTAACCGACACTTAAAAGCACCCAGGGTTCGTTAATCGTGGAAATCACTCCGGGACCCCAAAACAGTGAGTAATAGTCCACAAAATGGGAGAGAATCGACCAACACTGCGACTATTGATGACTGACACGTAAGCGCACATTGGGGTTCAACAACAATGGAAATCGGTTCGGGACCCCAAAACGGTGAGTAATAGTCAGTGAAACGGGTCAGAATCGACAAAAACCGGGAGTGTTGATGACCGAAATGTAAACGCACCCAGCGTTCGTTAATCGTGGAAATAACCCCGGGACCCCAAAACTGTGAGTAATAGTCCACGAAACGGGCCAGAATGGGCCAAAATTGAGATTGTTGAAGGCCGACACATAAGCGCACCTTGGGGTTCAACAACAATGGAAATCGCTCTAGGACCCCTAAACGGTGAGTTATAGTCCACGAAACGGGTCGGAGTCGACAAAAACCGCGAGTGTTGATGACCCACACGTAAACGCACCCTGCGTTCGTTAATCATGGAAATCGCTCCGAGACCCCAAAACAGTGAGTAATAGTCCACGAAACGGGCCAAAATCGGCCAAAACTATGAGTGTTGATGACCGACACATCAACGCACCTTGGAATTCAACAACTATGGAAATCGCTTCGGGACCCCAAAACAGTGAGTAATAGTCCACGCAACGGGCCAGAATCGTCCTAAACTATGAGTGTTCATAACCGACACGTAAACGCACCGAGGGTTCGTTAATCGTGGAAATCACTCCGGCGCCCCAAAACAGTGAGTAAGTACACGAAACGGGCCAAAATCGGCCAGAACTGCGATTGTTGATGACCAACACGTAAGCACAAATTGGGTTTCAACAACAATGGAAATCATTTCGGGACCCCAAAACGGTGAGTAATACTCAATGAAACGGGTCAGAATCGACAAAAACCGCGAGTGTTGATGACCGACACGTAAACGCACCCTGCATTCCTTAATCGTGGAAATAACTCCGGGACCCCAAAACTGTGAGTAATAGTCCACGAAACGGGCCAGAATCGGCCAAAACTGTGAGTGTTGATAACCGACACATCAACGCACCTTGGGGTTCAATAACTATGGAAATTGCTACGGGACCCCAAAACGGTGAGTAATAGTCCACAAAACGAGCCAGAATCGTACTAAAGTGCGAGTGTTGACAACCGACACGTAAACGCACCCTGCGTTCGTTAATCATGGAAATCGCTCCGAGACCCCAAAACAGTGAGTAATAGTCCACGAAACGGGCCAGAATCGGCCAAAATTGAGATTGTTGAAGGCCGACACATAAGGGCACCTTGGGGTTCAACAACAATGGAAATCGCTTTAGGACCCCTAAACGGTGAGTTATAGTCCACGAAACGGGTCGGAGTCGACAAAAACCGCGAGTGTTGATGACCCACACGTAAACGCACCCTGCGTTCGTTAATCATGGAAATCGCTCCGAGACCCCAAAACAGTGAGTAATAGTCCACGAAACGGGCCAAAATCGGCCAGAACTGCGATTGTT
>CAJFDF010002047.1:0-10518 GCA_904067115.1 Aegilops sharonensis | reverse complement strand
TGTTGATGACCCACACGTAAACGCACCCTGCGTTCGTTAATCATGGAAATCGCTCCGAGACCCCAAAACAGTGAGTAATAGTCCACGAAACGGGCCAAAATCGGCCAGAACTGCGATTGTTGATGACCGACACGTAAGCACAAATTGGGTTTCAACAACAATGGAAATCACTTCGGGACCCCAAAACGGTGAGTAATACTCAATGAAACGGGTCAGAATCGACAAAAACCGCGAGTGTTGATGACCGACACGTAAACGCACCCTGCGTTCGTTAATCGTGGAAGTAACTCCAGGACCCCAAAACTGTGAGTAATAGTCCACGAAACGGGCCAGAATCGGCCAAAACTGTGATTGTTGATAACCGACACATCAACGCACCTTGGGGTTCAACAACTATGGAAATTGCTACGGGACCCCAAAACGGTGAGTAATAGAACACAAAACGAGCCAGAATCGTACTAAACTGCGAGTGTTAACAACCGACACGTAAACGCACCAAGGGTTCGTTAATCGTGGAAATCACTCCGAGACCCCAAAACAGTGAGTAATAGTCCACGAAACGGGCCAGAATCGGCCAAAACTATGAGTGTTGATGACCGACACATCAACGCACCTTGGGATTCAACAACTATGGAAATTGCTTCGGGACCCCAAAACGGTGAGTAATAGTCCACTCAACGGGCCAGAATCGTCCTAACCTGTGAGTGTTCATAACCGACACGTAAACGCACCCAGGGTTCGTTAATCGTGGAAATCACTCCGGGGCCCCAAAATAGTGAGTAATAGTCCACGAAACGGGCCAAAATCGGCCAGAACTGCGATTGTTGATGACTGACAAGTAAGCACAAATTTGGTTTCAACAACAATGGAAATCACTTCGGGACCCCAAAACGGTGAGTAATACTCAATGAAACGGGTCAGAATCAACAAAAACCGCGAGTGTTGATGACCGACACGTAAACGCACCCTGCGTTCGCTAATCGTGGAAATAACTCCAGGACCCCAAAACTGTGAGTAATAGTCCACGAAACGGGCCAGAATCGGCCAAAACTGTGATTGTTGATAACCGACACATCAACGCACCTTGGGGTTCAACAACTATGGAAATTGCTACGGGACCCCAAAACGGTGAGTAATAGAACACAAAACGAGCCAGAATCGTACTAAACTGCGAGCGTTAAAAACCGACACGTAAACGCACCAAGGGTTCGTTAATCGTGGAAATCACTCCGAGACCCCAAAACAGTGAGTAATAGTCCACGAAACGGGTCGGAATCGACAAAAACCGCGAGTGTTGATGACCGACACGTTAACGCACCATGCGTTCGTTAATCGTGGAAATCACTCCGGGACCCCAAAACAGTGAGTAATAGTCCATGAAACGGGCCAGAATCGGCCAAAACTGTGAGTGCTGATGACAGACACATCAACGCACCTCGGGGTTCAACAACTATGGAAATCGCTTCGGGACCCCAAAACGGTGAGTAATAGTCCACGCAACGGGCCAGAGTCGTCCTAAACTGCGAGTGTTCATAACCGACACTTAAAAGCAGCCAGGGTTCGTTAATCGTGGAAATCACTCCGGGGCCCCAAAATAGTGAGTAATAGTCCACGCAACGGGCCAGAGTCGTCCTAAACTGCGAGTGTTCATAACCGACACTTAAAAGCAGCCAGGGTTCGTTAATCGTGGAAATCACTCCGGGGCCCCAAAATAGTGAGTAATAGTCCACGCAACGGGCCAGAGTCGTCCTAAACTGCGAGTGTTCATAACCGACACTTAAAAGCAGCCAGGGTTCGTTAATCGTGGAAATCACTCCGGGGCCCCAAAATAGTGAGTAATAGTCCACGCAACGGGCCAGAGTCGTCCTAAACTGCGAGTGTTCATAACCGACACTTAAAAGCAGCCAGGGTTCGTTAATCGTGGAAATCACTCCGGGGCCCCAAAATAGTGAGTAATAGTCCACGCAACGGGCCAGAGTCGTCCTAAACTGCGAGTGTTCATAACCGACACTTAAAAGCAGCCAGGGTTCGTTAATCGTGGAAATCACTCCGGGGCCCCAAAATAGTGAGTAATAGTCCACGCAACGGGCCAGAGTCGTCCTAAACTGCGAGTGTTCATAACCGACACTTAAAAGCAGCCAGGGTTCGTTAATCGTGGAAATCACTCCGGGGCCCCAAAATAGTGAGTAATAGTCCACGCAACGGGCCAGAGTCGTCCTAAACTGCGAGTGTTCATAACCGACACTTAAAAGCAGCCAGGGTTCGTTAATCGTGGAAATCACTCCGGGGCCCCAAAATAGTGAGTAATAGTCCACGCAACGGGCCAGAGTCGTCCTAAACTGCGAGTGTTCATAACCGACACTTAAAAGCAGCCAGGGTTCGTTAATCGTGGAAATCACTCCGGGGCCCCAAAATAGTGAGTAATAGTCCACGCAACGGGCCAGAGTCGTCCTAAACTGCGAGTGTTCATAACCGACACTTAAAAGCAGCCAGGGTTCGTTAATCGTGGAAATCACTCCGGGGCCCCAAAATAGTGAGTAATAGTCCACGCAACGGGCCAGAGTCGTCCTAAACTGCGAGTGTTCATAACCGACACTTAAAAGCAGCCAGGGTTCGTTAATCGTGGAAATCACTCCGGGGCCCCAAAATAGTGAGTAATAGTCCACGCAACGGGCCAGAGTCGTCCTAAACTGCGAGTGTTCATAACCGACACTTAAAAGCAGCCAGGGTTCGTTAATCGTGGAAATCACTCCGGGGCCCCAAAATAGTGAGTAATAGTCCACGCAACGGGCCAGAGTCGTCCTAAACTGCGAGTGTTCATAACCGACACTTAAAAGCAGCCAGGGTTCGTTAATCGTGGAAATCACTCCGGGGCCCCAAAATAGTGAGTAATAGTCCACGCAACGGGCCAGAGTCGTCCTAAACTGCGAGTGTTCATAACCGACACTTAAAAGCAGCCAGGGTTCGTTAATCGTGGAAATCACTCCGGGGCCCCAAAATAGTGAGTAATAGTCCACGCAACGGGCCAGAGTCGTCCTAAACTGCGAGTGTTCATAACCGACACTTAAAAGCAGCCAGGGTTCGTTAATCGTGGAAATCACTCCGGGGCCCCAAAATAGTGAGTAATAGTCCACGCAACGGGCCAGAGTCGTCCTAAACTGCGAGTGTTCATAACCGACACTTAAAAGCAGCCAGGGTTCGTTAATCGTGGAAATCACTCCGGGGCCCCAAAATAGTGAGTAATAGTCCACGCAACGGGCCAGAGTCGTCCTAAACTGCGAGTGTTCATAACCGACACTTAAAAGCAGCCAGGGTTCGTTAATCGTGGAAATCACTCCGGGGCCCCAAAATAGTGAGTAATAGTCCACGCAACGGGCCAGAGTCGTCCTAAACTGCGAGTGTTCATAACCGACACTTAAAAGCAGCCAGGGTTCGTTAATCGTGGAAATCACTCCGGGGCCCCAAAATAGTGAGTAATAGTCCACGCAACGGGCCAGAGTCGTCCTAAACTGCGAGTGTTCATAACCGACACTTAAAAGCAGCCAGGGTTCGTTAATCGTGGAAATCACTCCGGGGCCCCAAAATAGTGAGTAATAGTCCACGCAACGGGCCAGAGTCGTCCTAAACTGCGAGTGTTCATAACCGACACTTAAAAGCAGCCAGGGTTCGTTAATCGTGGAAATCACTCCGGGGCCCCAAAAGAGTGAGTAATAGTCCACGAAACGGGCCAGAATCGGCCAAAACTATGAGTGTTGATGACCGACACGTAAACGCACCCAGGGTTCGTTAATCCTGGAAATCACTCCGAGACCCCAAAACAGTGAGTAATAGTCCACGAAACGGGTCAGAATCGACAAAAACTGCGAGTGTTGTTGACCGACACGTAAACGCACCCTGCGTTCGTTAATCGTGGAAATCACTCCGGGACCCCAAAACAGTGAGTAGTAGTCCATGAAACAGGCCAGAATCGGCCAAAACTGTGAGTGCTGATGACAGACACATCAACGCACCTCGGGGTTCAACAACTATGGAAATCGCTTTGGGACCCCAAAACGGTGAGTAATAGTCCACGCAACGGGCCATAGTCGTCCTAAACTGCGAGTGTTCATAACCGACACTTAAAAGCAGCCAGGGTTCGTTAATCGTGGAAATCACTCCGGGACCCCAAAACTGTGAGTAATAGTCCATGAAACGGGCCAGAATGGGCCAAAATTGAGATTGTTGAAGGCCGACACATAAGCGCACCTTGGGGTTCAACAACAATGGAAATCGCTTTAGGACCCCTAAACGGTGAGTTATAGTCCGCGAAATGGGTCGGAGTCGACAAAAACCGCGAGTGTTGATGACCCACACGTAAACGCACCCTGTGTTCGTTAATCATGGAAATCGCTCCGAGACCCCAAAACAGTGAGTAATAGTCCACGAAACGGGCCAGAATCGGCCAAAACTATGAGTGTTGATGACCGACACATCAATGCACCTTGGGATTCAACAACTATGGAAATCGCTTCGGGACCCCAAAACGGTGAGTAATAGTCCACTCAACGGGACAGAATCGTTCTAAACTGTGAGTGTTCATAACCGACACGTAAACGCACCCAGGGTTCGTTAATCGTGGAAATCACTCCGGGGCCCCAAAATAGTGAGTAATAGTCCATGAAACGGGCCAAAATCGGCCAGAACTGCGATTGTTGATGACTGACACGTAAGCACAAATTTGGTTTCAACAACAACGGAAATCACTTCGGGACCCCAAAACGGTGAGTAATACTCAATGAAACGGGTCAGAATCGACAAAAACCGCGAGTGTTGATGACCGACATGTAAACGCACCCTGCATTCGTTAATCGTGGAAATAACTCCGGGACCCCAAAACTGTGAGTAATAGTCCACGAAACGGGCCAGAATCAGCCAAAACTGTGAGTGTTGATAACCGACACATCAACGCACCTTGGGGTTCAATAACTATGGAAATTGCTACGGGACCCCAAAACGGTGAGTAATAGTCCACAAAACGAGCCAGAATCGTACTAAACTGCGAGTGTTGACAACCGACACGTAAACGCACCCAGGGTTCGTTAATCATGGAAATCACTCCGAGACCCCAAAACAGTGAGTAATAGTCCACGAAACGGGTCAGAATCGACAAAAACCGCGAGTGTTGATGACCGACACGTTAACGCACCATGCGTTCGTTAATCGTGGAAATCACTCCGGGGCCCCAAAATAGTGAGTAATAGTCCACGAAACGGGTCAGAATCGACAAAAACCGCGAGTGTTGATGACCGACACGTTAACGCACCATGCGTTCGTTAATCGTGGAAATCACTCCGGGGCCCCAAAATAGTGAGTAATAGTCCACGAAACGGGTCAGAATCGACAAAAACCGCGAGTGTTGATGACCGACACGTTAACGCACCATGCGTTCGTTAATCGTGGAAATCACTCCGGGGCCCCAAAATAGTGAGTAATAGTCCACGAAACGGGTCAGAATCGACAAAAACCGCGAGTGTTGATGACCGACACGTTAACGCACCATGCGTTCGTTAATCGTGGAAATCACTCCGGGGCCCCAAAATAGTGAGTAATAGTCCACGAAACGGGTCAGAATCGACAAAAACCGCGAGTGTTGATGACCGACACGTTAACGCACCATGCGTTCGTTAATCGTGGAAATCACTCCGGGGCCCCAAAATAGTGAGTAATAGTCCACGAAACGGGTCAGAATCGACAAAAACCGCGAGTGTTGATGACCGACACGTTAACGCACCATGCGTTCGTTAATCGTGGAAATCACTCCGGGGCCCCAAAATAGTGAGTAATAGTCCACGAAACGGGTCAGAATCGACAAAAACCGCGAGTGTTGATGACCGACACGTTAACGCACCATGCGTTCGTTAATCGTGGAAATCACTCCGGGGCCCCAAAATAGTGAGTAATAGTCCACGAAACGGGTCAGAATCGACAAAAACCGCGAGTGTTGATGACCGACACGTTAACGCACCATGCGTTCGTTAATCGTGGAAATCACTCCGGGGCCCCAAAATAGTGAGTAATAGTCCACGAAACGGGTCAGAATCGACAAAAACCGCGAGTGTTGATGACCGACACGTTAACGCACCATGCGTTCGTTAATCGTGGAAATCACTCCGGGGCCCCAAAATAGTGAGTAATAGTCCACGAAACGGGTCAGAATCGACAAAAACCGCGAGTGTTGATGACCGACACGTTAACGCACCATGCGTTCGTTAATCGTGGAAATCACTCCGGGGCCCCAAAATAGTGAGTAATAGTCCACGAAACGGGTCAGAATCGACAAAAACCGCGAGTGTTGATGACCGACACGTTAACGCACCATGCGTTCGTTAATCGTGGAAATCACTCCGGGGCCCCAAAATAGTGAGTAATAGTCCACGAAACGGGTCAGAATCGACAAAAACCGCGAGTGTTGATGACCGACACGTTAACGCACCATGCGTTCGTTAATCGTGGAAATCACTCCGGGGCCCCAAAATAGTGAGTAATAGTCCACGAAACGGGTCAGAATCGACAAAAACCGCGAGTGTTGATGACCGACACGTTAACGCACCATGCGTTCGTTAATCGTGGAAATCACTCCGGGGCCCCAAAATAGTGAGTAATAGTCCACGAAACGGGCCAGAATCGGCCAAAACTGCGAGTGTTGATGACCGGCACGTAAACGCACCCTGCATTCGTTAATCGTGGAAATAACTCCGGGACCCCAAAACTGTGAGTAATAGTCCACGAAACGGGCCAGAATCAGCCAAAACTGTGAGTGTTGATAACCGACACATCAACGCACCTTGGGGTTCAATAACTATGGAAATTGCTACGGGACCCCAAAACGGTGAGTAATAGTCCACAAAACGAGCCAGAATCGTACTAAACTGCGAGTGTTGACAACCGACACGTAAACGCACCCAGGGTTCGTTAATCATGGAAATCACTCCGAGACCCCAAAACAGTGAGTAATAGTCCATGAAACGGGTCAGAATCGACAAAAACTGCGAGTGTTGATGACCGGCACGTAAACGCACCCTGCATTCGTTAATCGTGGAAATAACTCCGGGACCCCAAAACAGTGAGTAATAGTCCACGAAACGGGTCGGAATCGACAAAAACCGCGAGTGTTGATGACCGACACGTTAACGCACCATGCGTTCGTTAATCGTGGAAATCACTCCGGGACCCCAAAACAGTGAGTAGTAGTCCATGAAACAGGCCAGAATCGGCCAAAACTGTGAGTGCTGATGACAGACACATCAACGCACCTCCGGGTTCAACAACTATGGACATCGCTTTGGGACCCCAAAACGGTGAGTAATAGTCCACGCAACGGGCCATAGTCGTCCTAAACTGCGAGTGTTCATAACCGACACTTAAAAGCAGCCAGGGTTCGTTAATCGTGGAAATCACTCCGGGACCCCACAACTGTGAGTAATAGTCCACGAAACGGGCCAGAATGGGCCAAAATTGAGATTGTTGAAGGCCGACACATAAGCGCACCTTGGGGTTCAACAACAATGGAAATCGCTTTAGGACCCCTAAACGGTGAGTTAAAGTCCGCGAAATGGGTCGGAGTCGACAAAAACCGCGAGTGTTGATGACCCACACGTAAACGCACCCTGCGTTCGTTAATCATGGAAATCGCTCCGAGACCCCAAAACAGTGAGTAATAGTCCACGAAACGGGCCAGAATCGGCCAAAACTATGAGTGTTGATGACCGACACGTAAACGCACCCTGCGTTCGTTAATCATGGAAATCACTCCGGGACCCCAAAACACTGAGTAATAGTCCACGAAACGGGCCAGAATCGGCCAAAACTATGAGTGTTGATGACCGACACGTAAACGCACCCTGCGTTCGTTAATCATGGAAATCACTCCGGGACCCCAAAACACTGAGTAATAGTCCACGAAACGGGCCAGAATCGGCCAAAACTATGAGTGTTGATGACCGACACGTAAACGCACCCTGCGTTCGTTAATCATGGAAATCACTCCGGGACCCCAAAACACTGAGTAATAGTCCACGAAACGGGCCAGAATCGGCCAAAACTATGAGTGTTGATGACCGACACGTAAACGCACCCTGCGTTCGTTAATCATGGAAATCACTCCGGGACCCCAAAACACTGAGTAATAGTCCACGAAACGGGCCAGAATCGGCCAAAACTATGAGTGTTGATGACCGACACGTAAACGCACCCTGCGTTCGTTAATCATGGAAATCACTCCGGGACCCCAAAACACTGAGTAATAGTCCACGAAACGGGCCAGAATCGGCCAAAACTATGAGTGTTGATGACCGACACGTAAACGCACCCTGCGTTCGTTAATCATGGAAATCACTCCGGGACCCCAAAACACTGAGTAATAGTCCACGAAACGGGCCAGAATCGGCCAAAACTATGAGTGTTGATGACCGACACGTAAACGCACCCTGCGTTCGTTAATCATGGAAATCACTCCGGGACCCCAAAACACTGAGTAATAGTCCACGAAACGGGCCAGAATCGGCCAAAACTATGAGTGTTGATGACCGACACGTAAACGCACCCTGCGTTCGTTAATCATGGAAATCACTCCGGGACCCCAAAACACTGAGTAATAGTCCACGAAACGGGCCAGAATCGGCCAAAACTATGAGTGTTGATGACCGACACGTAAACGCACCCTGCGTTCGTTAATCATGGAAATCACTCCGGGACCCCAAAACACTGAGTAATAGTCCACGAAACGGGCCAGAATCGGCCAAAACTATGAGTGTTGATGACCGACACGTAAACGCACCCTGCGTTCGTTAATCATGGAAATCACTCCGGGACCCCAAAACACTGAGTAATAGTCCACGAAACGGGCCAGAATCGGCCAAAACTATGAGTGTTGATGACCGACACGTAAACGCACCCTGCGTTCGTTAATCATGGAAATCACTCCGGGACCCCAAAACACTGAGTAATAGTCCACGAAACGGGCCAGAATCGGCCAAAACTATGAGTGTTGATGACCGACACGTAAACGCACCCTGCGTTCGTTAATCATGGAAATCACTCCGGGACCCCAAAACACTGAGTAATAGTCCACGAAACGGGCCAGAATCGGCCAAAACTATGAGTGTTGATGACCGACACGTAAACGCACCCTGCGTTCGTTAATCATGGAAATCACTCCGGGACCCCAAAACACTGAGTAATAGTCCACGAAACGGGCCAGAATCGGCCAAAACTATGAGTGTTGATGACCGACACGTAAACGCACCCTGCGTTCGTTAATCATGGAAATCACTCCGGGACCCCAAAACACTGAGTAATAGTCCACGAAACGGGCCAGAATCGGCCAAAACTATGAGTGTTGATGACCGACACGTAAACGCACCCTGCGTTCGTTAATCATGGAAATCACTCCGGGACCCCAAAACACTGAGTAATAGTCCACGAAACGGGCCAGAATCGGCCAAAACTATGAGTGTTGATGACCGACACGTAAACGCACCCTGCGTTCGTTAATCATGGAAATCACTCCGGGACCCCAAAACACTGAGTAATAGTCCACGAAACGGGCCAGAATCGGCCAAAACTATGAGTGTTGATGACCGACACGTAAACGCACCCTGCGTTCGTTAATCATGGAAATCACTCCGGGACCCCAAAACACTGAGTAATAGTCCACGAAACGGGCCAGAATCGGCCAAAACTATGAGTGTTGATGACCGACACGTAAACGCACCCAGGGTTCGTTAATCGTGGAAATCACTCCGGGGCCCCAAAACAGTGAGTAATAGTCCACGAAACGGGCCAAAATCGGCCAGAACTGCGATTGTTGATGACCGACACGTAAGCACACATTGGGTTTCAACAACAATGGAAATCACTTCGGGACCCCAAAACGGTGAGTAATACTCAATGAAACGGGTCAGAATCGACAAAAACCGCGAGTGTTGATGACCGACACGTAAACGCACCCTGCATTCGTTAATCGTGGAAATAACTCCGGGACCCCATAACTGTGAGTAATAGTCCACGAAACGGGCCAGAATCGGCCAAAACTGAGAGTGTTGATAATCGACACATCAACGCACCTTGGGGTTCAATAACTATGGAAATTGCTACGGGACCCCAAAACGGTGAGTAATAGTCGACAAAATGAGCCAGAATCGTACTAAACTGCGAGTGTTGACAACCGACACGTAAACGCACCCAGGGTTCGTTAATCATGGAAATCACTCCGAGACCCCAAAACAGTGAGTAATAGTCCACGAAACGGGTCAGAATCGACAAAAACCGCGAGTGTTGATGACCGACACGTTAACGCACCATGCGTTCGTTAATCATGGAAATCACTCCGGGACCCCAAAACAGTGAGTAATAGTCCATGAAACGGGCCAGAATCGGCCAAAACTGTGAGTGCTGATGACAGACACATCAACGCACCGCGGGGTTCAACAACTATGGAAATCGCTTTGGGACCCCAAAACGGTGAGTAATAGTCAACGC
>CAJFDF010002044.1:6039-27136 GCA_904067115.1 Aegilops sharonensis | reverse complement strand
TGTGAATGCAGGTGTATATATAGGACACTGAGCAGCTTGGGGAGAAGGGTGCCCATGGCGCCCGTTGCCAGACCCATGGCTCCCTTGCTGGTAATTATTTGGTGTGTTGTTTGAAGGACAAGAGCACAACAGTTGATGTACAATTTGGGTGTGTAGGGTTGTTGTTCTTTATAGGAACTTGGCCGGCCAGGCAAGTCCACAATCATGTCCATATTTATCTAGAAATGCGTGTACTCATAAAGCATCTCAAAGTCGTCGGCCAGGGCGCCCAATAACGTGTGGTGATAATGTTCAGTTATATAAATCGCACTAATCTAGGCGTTGAACGAACATGGTGTAACGTGTGTTGATTCCTGTAGTTGCATTGATTAGCGCGGGCTTAACATGGGTTGTCTATTTGTGCAAAACTTCTTTGCGTACTTAATGTAGAAGTGTGTGACTTGGTTATGGCCAAAGATGTACCTGTTTAACACCCAACGAGTGATTAGTTGGAACAAGATATGATCAAAATCAATTTCTTCTTGAACCTGTTATTGTCAGGTAAGAAGTCCACGTTTACTCTTCCAGCATTTGGTTGATGTACGTTGGGTGCCCTAGGGTGGCTCTGTGTAGAACCCGGCAGGCCGGCAAGTTCACAATCATGGAGTACGTTTTTCATTTCTAGAATGCTTGTATATGCATCTGAGCATCTCAAAGCATCGCCTAAGGCCCTCCAAGTAACGTGCACTTGTAATACTCAGCGCTCAGAACATGTCATGACGTGCACTGATTCCTGTAATCGCATAGATCAACGCTGTCTCTTGTACAAAACTTCTGTACTTAATGTAGAAGAGTACGACTTGGTTAGGGGAAAGGACAAACTCCTGTGTTTCAAAATACTTGAAGACTTCTAAGTTTGTACTATGTCAAACTTTTTTCTAGCGGTTGCTGGTAGTTGCAGGTTCCAAAGTTGCCATGTGACAATGTTCGTAAATTTATAAACTCCATGTTAATTTTTTCTAGAAGAATTGCCATCTGGTTAAAAAGAGAAAAGGGGGAGACTGTGATTCAATACCAAGTGTCCGAGGTGGAGGGGCGTGCTGCTAGCTAGTGCGGTAGCTGTAGTGTTATGAAATGGTTTGCTGGCTTGATCTTATAGCGAACTGGTTTAAAATCCGACGTTGCTCGGATCCTGCGCCAAGATTTGTGCAAACGAATCAAACGGGAGAGAGCGCGTTCGTTGGGGTTGGCCTCCCAACGAACGGTTGCCAGATAGCATTACCACTTTGTGCAGAGTGGTTGATGTACGTTTGGATGACGTACTATCATTCTATACAGAACCAGACGGCCGGCAAGTTCACAATCATGGAGTACATTTTGTATTTCTATAATGCTTGTATATGCATCTCAAAGTCTTCGCCTAAGGCCCTCCCAGTAACGTGCACTTCGTAATATTCAGCTATGTACAATCGTGCAAAACTAAGTATTGAGAACATGTCATGACGTGCACCGATTCCTGTAATTGATTATATCAATGCCGTGTTGTCTCTTTGTGCAAAACTTCTTCTGTAACTGATGTAGAGTTCTAAGTTTGCACTACGTCAAACTTCTATAATTTGACCATGTATATAGAAAATATATTAGCATCGACAAAATCAAATATGCATGGTGTGAAAATATATGTTATAATGAATTTAATGAAATCAATTTGATATTGTAGATGTTGATATGTTTTTCAATGGACTTGGTTCAACTTAATGATATTTGACTTAGGACAGAGCTAAAACTTCAAGTAATCTGGAACACCCATAAAGAATGTAATTTGGAACGAATGGGGTACTTGTTTAGTAACACCTAACGATGGTGAACACTTTCATGTGTGTCCGCGACGATGGTGAACACGCTGAAATGGCTGACATCCGCCGTCATGCTCGTGCTCAGCAATGATGAAGGGCTCGTGCCCATGGAGCCAGGCAGGGAGGGGATGATGACGATGACACATCGTCGAACTGTCCGGCGGGGCTGTTGTGGTAGCGCGCCAGGAACATGCGGCCGAGCGCGTGGCCGAAGGCCTCCACCAGGCGCAGCTCCATGGGCACGAACGCCCGCGCCGTTGCCACATTCACCAAATACACTGTTGAGCTGCACGCAACAAACTAGTTGGGGTGAGACAATGTTGGGCAACAGCTAGCCATCAACCCACTGAGAAATCCCAGTAGGAGCTAGGCACGAACAGGAACCCTGTGGACTGGAAATCCTTGAGCCACGGGACGAATGGCGCGGCCCTCGTTCACTGCACGCTCGTTCTACCTCGCACTGCTGCCAGAACACTAACTGCATTCGAGTGCCGACAATGGTGGCAGTCAGGTATCCTTTACTGGTGAGATCATTCGAACTTCTTATGAATTTGGTGATGGATTTTTTATTTATTTTTTTGGAAATGGAGGCATACCCCCGGCCTCTGCATCATGATGATGCATACGGCCCTCTTATTAAAAATCCAGAAAGTATCGTCATAAAAGTCTTACAGCTCGCAAACGGAGCAAAACAAAGTAAATAAAACGGAAAATTACAAGCGGACAAAGACAACCGATACGGTAATAATAAGGATAAGCTCTCTAGACTCCTATCATGTTATGCGTACGCCATCCGAACCGGTTGAATATAACCCGGGCCACCATTTTCCATTGGTTGCACCAAGTAACCAAAGGCTCCCTGGAGTCCATAGGAGTGAGTAAGGACCACGTACGGATCCAAGCTGTAGCTCTGAAGATAACCTGCAAAAAAGTTAAGTTGTGTTGTATGTTAAAAATCATATCATTTCTGCAGTTCCATATAGCCCATAATAGCGCACATATTCCAATCCGAATACGAGCTGCCGTGATCTGTTCAACCCCAACTAACCACGTCCCAAACAAAGACGCAATATCTACTGGAGGATTGATATTAAAAGCTATATGAATCGTTCTCCACAGTAACGTGGCAAGTGGGCATTCAAGAAATAAATGTTGTATTGTTTCATCCTGAGCACAAAAACTACACCGTGAATTGCCTACCCATCGCCTTTTAAGTAGGTTATCCTTTGTGAGTATTACTTGCTTGTGGACAAACCACATAAAAAAATTAATCCGTAAAGGAACCTTAACCTTCCATATATGTAGTGACCTTGAGAGGGGGCCAGAATTAATCAGATCCGTATAAAAATAATTTACCGTAAATATCCCATTTTTAGTTAACTTCCATTTTTAGTTAACTCGGGATTAGAACATCCGCATCGGAAGAAGAAGGCTTCACACTTGTAGGATCATGCCGATACAATCTACAAGCATAATTCATTCCTGACTTTTGTNAGTAACCAAAGGCTCCCTGGAGTCCATAGGAGTGAGTAAGGACCACGTACGGATCCAAGCTGTAGCTCTGAAGATAACCTGCAAAAAAGTTAAGTTGTGTTGTATGTTAAAAATCATATCATTTCTGCAGTTCCATATAGCCCATAATAGCGCACATATTCCAATCCGAATACGAGCTGCCGTGATCTGTTCAACCCCAACTAACCACGTCCCAAACAAAGACGCAATATCTACTGGAGGATTGATATTAAAAGCTATATGAATCGTTCTCCACAGTAACGTGGCAAGTGGGCATTCAAGAAATAAATGTTGTATTGTTTCATCCTGAGCACAAAAACTACACCGTGAATTGCCTACCCATCGCCTTTTAAGTAGGTTATCCTTTGTGAGTATTACTTGCTTGTGGACAAACCACATAAAAAAATTAATCCGTAAAGGAACCTTAACCTTCCATATATGTAGTGACCTTGAGAGGGGGCCAGAATTAATCAGATCCGTATAAAAATAATTTACCGTAAATATCCCATTTTTAGTTAACTTCCATTGTGTTGAGTCCGGCAGGTCGAAGAGTCGAACTTCAATCAATCTCCGAACCAAGTGCATCCAGGCTGTCCACCTCTCACCCACTAACGTACGTCTGAACTGGATGTTCAAGGAAATAGTTTGAAGGACAGCCTATGTAATCCTCCTTACGTTGCACAATATTGTAGAGGGTAGGATATTGTAAGGCTAGGGGCGTCTCTCCTAACCACGTATCCTCCCAAAATCTTGTTGACACCCCATTGCCAACCACGAATTCGACCCTACGAAAGAATATGTCCTTCGTTCTCATAAGTCCCTTCCAGAACGGCGAATCAGTCGGTCTAATGGTAGCCTGGGCTAGCGTTTTCGAGTGCAAATACTTATTGCGCAGGATATAAGAACACATGCCCTCTGGCTCTGTCTCTAACTTGTACAACCATTTGTTCATAAGGCCTTTATTCTTAATTTTCAAGTTCTCAATACCGAGTCCCCCTTGGTCTTTAGGTCGACAAAGGATATCCCATCGCGCGAGACGGTATTTCCTCTTGGCCTCATCAGACTGCCAAAAGAAACGAGACCTAAAGAAATCAAGTCGCTTTCGGACCCCTTTCGGAATTTTGAAGAACAAAAGTAGAAACATTGGCATGCTAGTCAGTACTGAGTTAATCAGAACTAGCCGACCTCCATATGACATCAGCTTGCCCTTCCAGCAGCTGAGTTTTTTTTTCAATTCGTTCTTCAATACATTTCCATTCTTTATTGGATAGTTTACGATGATGAATCGGAATACCCAAGTAACTGAATGGTAAAGCACCTAATTCGCATCCAAACAATTGTCTGTAGGTATGTTCTTCGTCTTTGGCCTTCCCAAAACAGAACACCTCGCACTTATGAAAATTAATTTTTAAGCCAGACAATTGTTCAGATAGACACAGGATAAGTTTCATGTTACGTGCCTTAGCCATGTCATGTTCCATGAATAAAATAGTGTCATCAGCATATTGTGGAATGGACACTCCTCCATCAACTAGATGAGGAACTAGACCCTCTACATGGCCATGCTGCTTGGCCCTGCCAATAATGACGGCCAACATATCTGCCTCAATATTGAACAGAAGAGGTGACATGGAATCCCCTTGTCTCAACCCCTTATGCGCCTGGAAGTAGTGATTGATGTCATCGTTCACCTTAAATCCGACACTACCTTTCTGGACTTGAGTATCCACTTGGTTCCTTCAGGTTTCACTAAAATCTTTCATGTGCATTGCCTGCTAAAGAAAAGGCCATTTTACTTTATCATAAGCCTTCTCGAAATCCACTTTGAAGATAACCCCGTCTAGTTTCTTCAAGTGAATCTCATGGAGCGTTTCATGTAAGACGACCACTCCTTCTAGTATGTGTCGTCCCGGCATGAAAGCTGTCTGACTAGGTTGACCCACTGAGTGAGCAATTTGTGTCAATCTATTGGTTCCTACCTTTGTGAAAATTTTAAAACTCACATTCAGCAGGCAAATGGGTTGGAATTGTTCGATCCGAACCGCCTCATTCTTCTTAGGTGAATAAAAGAAAAATTGCTACTTTGCTACGTATGAGTGCGTCACATTACCCTCAAATTTGCAGTTGTGTCTTATCTTATATGTTGAATAACTTAGCTTAGATTTCTTGCTCGGTATTGATTTTGTGGTGCTCAGCCATCGATGACCTTTCCCCTCCCCTCCTAACCATGCCTTACCCCAGCTGCACAGTACGTGACTTCCCTTGACGGCTCGACTCCTCGACTCCTTAGCTTGCCGCCGCTCCCCTTTTCAATCTTGTTGATTGGACCTTAATGAGACACCCCTCATTGCTTCCCTTGGGAACTGATCTGGATGCCTAGAAGCTTAGACATATCTCCACATTGCTTGGCCCCTTTGCTAATTCCCTCGCCCCTCTGCATATGCATAATCTGGTACTCCACTAATGCACCACCAAATGTGTGTCATCCAACGGCTTGTTCCGATACATTCTTTGTACTGCCCGGAAAAAAGGATTTCGTAGAATCGGCAAAATCTCGGTGTTTTACCGCTCGAAAATTTCAACTAAATTTTAAATTCAATTTTTTTCTCTAATGTATAAATATTGCGTCCTTTATGTCAACATATAGCAGTTAGTACGATTCATGTATGATCCGGCAGGATTTGATCCCTTGTTACGACGTTCTTTTCAAGCGGTAGCATTGTTTCTCGGGAGGCAATGAAAAACCACGTAACCGGTTGACTTCTGGAAATAGAAATATCAATCGAAGAAACAAACTTACTCATCAGGCCATGTCCACATCACTTGATGAAATCGTCCTTTGCATAAAGTTTTGGTCGTTTGTCCCCATTACAGCAAGCTCAGATACCACCTACTGTTCCTCAGGAAAAAAAACTACCTACTTGTAGTTGTAGGCGCTCTAAGTCAAGATCAAAGAGGTTCATCCCCCGATTAAATACCACTAACTAATACCCACAACATCTTAAACTTTCTTCTAATGTTGTGCTTGGAATGAATGTATTTCAATACGGAGGTGTATAACTTACTGGCCGCTGTGCAAATTCCAGCCGGAAATGAAACGACGAGCCTAGGCATGTATTTTTTACAAGTGTGTTTAAAAGAGAAACGGTGATCCAAACAGGGCCTAAGTATAGAAATCATTACAAATTTGAAACAACTGAATATTGTCTAGAAAAATCTTTGCCTTCTCTGTTTTTTCTGAGGAAAACAGAGAAAAAAGATGCGATGTACATGCATAGTTTGAATGGCCTGCATATTTGCATTGACCTGGAATGCGTTGTATTAAGTCATAAAAATGTTCTCCATCGTGATGTCGTCAGACTTGTACAACGCGACACGATGGACAGAAACTTCGTATTTGAGTGTATAAAAGACCAAGACTCTACATTGATCTTGAAAATATGCACGCACTTGCAATATTAAAGCGCTCCACTACTTAACTACTCAAATATGCAAGCATCTATCGTGGGCCAGTGGAAGGGGTCATTTATCCACCCCCCCACCCCCCAATTAGTAATAAGTCTTCCCCCACAGAAGGTGAGCTGTATGTGGACTTGGATTTGAAACTGAAACCACCAGTTCTATTTCCAACGGCAGTTATCAGCTGGGATAGATAACCTGTCGTGCATTGTTTTACTTCTTTTTCTTCTTGTTGTGTACATATCCGGTTCAGATTCTGCCAGGTTTTCTTGGCGATTTTTCTTATGAGTTTTTCATGCATGGTTTTTTCTCTTTTTTTTTCTTCACTTTTTCATTTTTATTTCCCACGAAACTTTTTCCGAACTTGTGTACTTTTTAAATTTAGTGAAACCTTTTTTAAAATCTACAAACTTTTTGCAAATTTGTGAACATTTTCCAAACTCTTAATTTAAAAAAATCATGACATTTTTAAATTTTTAGCCCATGAACTGTTTACAAATCCGTATACTGCTTTTCAAACTTTGATTTTTGAAAAAATTAAGAATTTTGAAAAAATTCACGACCTTTTAAAATGGGAATTCGTGAACTGTTTATGAAACTCGTGAACTTTTCCAAATTTTTTGAAGATTTTAAAATTTTAATTCATGAACCTTTACAAATTCATCAACTTTTTTCAAATTCCCCAAATTTCTTACAAATTCATGAATTTTTTCCAGAGCAAAAAATTGATGACCATTTATTCCAATCCGCGAACTTTTTTCAAATTCCGGAATTTTTGTAAATCTACAAAATCGGGAACATTTATTCAAATGCGCGAACTTTTTTCAGATCCATGAACTATTTTCAAATCTATAAACATTTTAAATTCCATTATTTTTGAAAAAGTACTATGAAAAAACGGCCTATTTTTTCCTAGGAGACAAACTGGAAAAACAATCTGACGACAGTGACCGCCTCTTCTACAGAAAGAAAACAAAAAAAACTAACGGGAGAAGCGAGCGAGTGTGCGAAGCGGGAGAGCTGGCGCAATATTGGTCCGCAGCCCGATGGCTTACACGCTTGGGCCAGCTTAATAACTGGCGCTTAACGCGCTGGCTAGGAGGTCCCCAAACAAGCTTTTTCTGTTAGTTTTTTTTCTACTTTTACTTTTCTCCTTTTTCGTTTTTTTATTTTTAAAACGCTCAAGCTTTTACTTTTTCTAAAAAAATGCCTTTCAAATTTGGGTCAAACATACAAATATTCTCATTTTAAAGAAGTGTAGAAATTTCAAAAACAAATTGATGGTGTCTTTCAAAATTGCTTAGATTGTCAAAACGCTAACATGTTAAAAAAATAGCAAACCAAATTTTGAAAACAAACATGTTAAAAATATTGAACAATTTTTAGGAATACTCAGTTTGAGAGCATGCTGTTTCCCGATATCTGTCAAATGACTCATTTTTTATTGTCTTGTATGAGTAATTCAAGGTACCATGCCAAGTTATTTTGGTTTTTGACAATTTTTGCATTTTCTGGAATTCTCACCATAAAAAATGGCTGATAAATGGCGGTACATTTCGCAGCTTGCATATGGTGTCGGTTTCTACCATGGGTATGGCCACCTGCTTGCAAAATTTCTACCATGGGTACGACCACCTGCTTGCAAAATTTTGGGTCAGTTTTCAAGAAAGTCAAAAAATAGAAGAAGTTCAATAGAGGGTATCCTGGTAGGCCAGAAGGCTCCGTCTGAGAGTACATTTTTCTCGACATCCTTGCAAAGGCCTCAATTTATTCATGGCCTTTTATGAGCAACTCAAGGCACCATTCCAAGTTGTTTGAGTTTTTGATAAGTTTTGGGTTTTCTAGAGTTTTCTTGATGAATAAAGACCCATATATGGTCAGACGTGTTGCGAAGTGTATACTATGTTGGAAGCCATATAAACCTGGTATGGATGCCTATCATGGGCATACCCACCTAGTAGCAAAGAGTGGGATCATTTCAATAATCTAAAAAACACCATCTTTAACGTAGGCAGTCCGGGTAGGCCACAAGGCACCGTCCGAGAGGATATTTTTTCCGACATCCGTCAAATGGCCCTATTTTTTCCATGACATTGTGTGACCAATTCAAGGCACCAAGCTATGTTGCTTGGGGTTTTTGACAAGTCTCACATTTTTTGGAGTTTTCTCGGTCAAAAAAGATCGATAAATGGCCTGATGTGTCACAACTTGCATACAGTGTCGAAAATGATTTAAACTTGACATGTATGCCTAGATGCAAAAGTTGGGGTCATTTCAAGGATGTCCAAAAATAAACCATGTTGAATAGAGGGTGTTCGGGTAAAGCGAGAATGCTCCATCTGAGAGCACATTGTTTCTCTCCATCCTTGACATGACCCAAAAATTTTCCATGGCCTTGTATGCTCAATTCAATGAACCGTGCCAAGTTGTTTGTGCTGCCGACAACTTACGGGCACATCTGTAAGCATGTAATTTTTCCTATTTCAAATTCCTTTGTTATTTGCAATTTTTGTTATTATTGCTCGTCATGAACCTTTTCTTATGTCCTAACCATTTCTTCAAATTTTCAATAATTTTGAAATTCCAAACTACATATGCAAATTTAGAAACTTGAACCATTTTTCCAAAATTAATTAATTTTTTTATAAAAATGATAAAATTTCAACACAATTTGAAAGCACGTACTTTTTCTAGAACTTCTCATTTTTATAATGCAAACATTTGATAAATTTGTGGGTTTTTTTGGAAAAAAGGAACATTGTTTGAAATCAGAGAATTCTTTTATATTGTAAACAATAGATGAAAACAAGAACATTTTTTGATAATCCAAAGAGTATTTCAAGTTTTTGAACCGGTTTCAAAAAGTATAATAAATTATATAAAGAGAAAAAAGACTTACAAAAAGAAGAAGAAAAATAAAAAATTAGAAAATAAAAAAAGCAAGTTGGCGACTAAGCGAAGGCATCGCTCCCGCCGAACAACTGTCGGGCCGGCCCAAGCTTTAGCTGATTTTTTAAAAGTTCATCGATTATGAATAGAAATGTTCATGAGTTTGAAAAAAAATACGGATTTTCAGAAATTTTCAGTAAAAAAGTTCAAGAAATTGAAAAATATATAAAAATATGAATATTTTCAGGAATATGAGTTTTTTTATTTTAAAAAGTTCATTCATGTGAAAAAACAGAAAAATGGAAAAGTAAAAATGAAGAAGAAAAGGTTAAAAAAACTAAACAAAAAACGCAGAACGGAACCCCGTTTAAAACACACGAAAAAAGTCGGCATGGAAGTTCACGAAGTTACATTTGCCACGTAAGAAGCAAAAAAGAAAGCAAGTTGGCACAAGTAACCTATCTCGGTCGGTTAATCGTAGTGATTGTTGCGCTAGCCTCCATATAAGGACTTTGATCTTGGATGGTACATCAAGTTTTCACATCTTAGTCCATGATTTCGCTTCTCCATCCGAGTTCGAAGTGCCAGGGCACCCTTCTACCCAAGCTTCACGCCTAATTTTTTGTGGAGACGAGCATACGATATGCAGAACGGGAGGTAAAGACTCCATTTTTCTCATGACCCAAGCCCAAAATCATCAACCTTCTTGGTACAAAGAGGAATTGATAGGATAATTTCTGCGTCTATTGGCATGAAAACCTTGGGAAGCACCAGACGGTCCCACTCTGTGTGGGACGCTATAAGGTTGCCCACCCACTGAGGAGGGTTAGCAACCTGGCTCATGATGGGTCGCACTGTGCCATCTACGGACGAACAAGAAAGGGATAAAAGGAGATGGAATTTAAGGCTTCAAGCAGTAGCGGGCATAAGTATTTGTTTCCCTGTTTCATGTGGTGTTTGGCCCAACCAGACATAGCGCACATAGAGAGATCGATCCCCTAATCGAACCAGATACCCAATTGGCCAATTCCAAATTGAAGATTATGCTACCTCAAAAATTAAAGATGAAATGAGAAGGGCGGGTCAATCGAGAGGTTTGGTTCATAAGAATGGACATGTTTTTCATCGCACAAAAAGCGAGGAGAATCAAAGAATTGTGGCATAAAGACGGATTGGTTAAAGTAGCGATAATAGTGATGCCACATATTGTTTATACACCTAAATCTAAACTGCTTTGAAGGACCGTCGAGGTCACCTACCTCGACAACCTCGTATTATATTTACTTACATCTTAAATATATATTTTCATCTTATCAAAAGGTACAACTCTTATCACATTTGTGCTAAGGTTTACATTCATAATTCTTGGTTTCACATAATGTAGGTGTCCCTTGGTATTGTGCGGTTGTATTATTGCATCAAGTGGGCATTTCAAGTGGTAACACTCTATGTTAGCAGTTTTAAAGACCTTTTTCTAACTTTTTTCCTGATTTTATTAACTGAATTCAATGAGCTCTGGTTAACTAGACTTGCATTTGTAAAAAACAATAGACCATAAATGTTGGTGCCCAGGTTAAACTCAATTCCAAGATCCACCACTAGCCACCATACTAGTTGTTAGAAAACTGCATGGCCCAACATATGTGCAATTTTACTATCCATTACTTAGCATTGCACATTGCTCAATTATTCAAGTTCTAAGTATACATGGTTGTTGTTGCACCAACAAAGCACATTCACATATCGCAATTTATAGCCGGTAATGAGAAATAGCAGTTTTCGCATCTAACCCAATGGAGTAGTAATGTTTTATGTAATCACTGGCAAGAGTTTCCCTATATATCGGTAGGTTCTTGTCAGACAACAACTCCTTAATTGGACCGTAAATCCTCGTCGATGTCGAATCGATATGTGTTCCGAAGAAGTTTGCAATCGACACCCGCGGAGCAACGTTCTTTGCCAAAACCCTATGTTCCACGCTCCTAAACCCATCGTTGGAGATCAACTGCACATTGTAACATAAAAGAAAACATATTAGAATGATTGGCACAAGCCACTGTGTTGAACAAACCAAATAATTAAGGGTGGGTGAGCATGATTTAAATACCTGTAACAGATCACCGATGTTCACGATGAATGCTCCGGGTGTAGGTGTGACGTCTACCCACTGCTCCTCGTTGAAGATCTGGAGGCCACCAATTTCGTCTTGGAGAAGTATGGTCAGGAAGCCACCATCTGAATGTCGGCTTGTCCCGATGGCAAGTGCTGGCTGGGGGCAGGGAGGGTAATAGTGGCATAGTAATACCTGTCCTTGGTTGCACCTTATATCTGCTAGGTGGCTTGGTTTGAGTCCAAGAGCTTCTGAGAGCAGCTCGAACAAAGTGTTCCCCAAATTCTTCACTTGGTGGGCATATTCAAACAACACGTCACTGCAAATCAACATTTAAGTGTTGAATGATTTATTTCAAATATGTGATTCAAGCAGCATTTCTAAAAAATAACAACAAAAAGATGTCCCATAGAAAGAAATTTCACAACATAATTTAGCTCTAGTCATTTAGTCAATAACCAAGGATGAACTCACACAGACAATGCATACTACTTATAGGTAAAAATTATACCGCATATATAATATATACAAAAAATGAGAAGAAGAAATAAAGACATGCTAGAAGTATTCTCACGAAAAGTAAAACATCCGGTTGAAGATTTGGTGGACCCATCACAAATTGATAGATCTACGTAAATGTATCTAAACATATCAGGACCGTTAGATCTATAGTATTGATACTTATATTGTATCCCCCAGGTCTTCATAATTGTAGCTCCCAGCTCATAAACGTTAGATCTACATAATTGTACCTAAACAAATTGTGTCTTTTAGATATACATAACGGTAATAAATAGATCATATCCGTTACATCTACATAATTATCTCTAAATATATCACATATGATATCTTCATAAGCTATAGATCATTGTATCTAAAAAAATCGTTATTGGTAGATCATCATACTTCAATTTAGTTAGATCTCACACAAGTACTTAAGTGCACATGCTAATTATTAGTTGAAATATAAATGACGAGTACATGTGATTTAGACATGTTAGTGGTCACCATGAACATCTTGTAAAAAACTGCCGCCAATAGACATATTTCTTACCACCCATGCTATGTCTAAATATCATGTATTATGCAATAAAAAGGTTAAATAGGTGTAAAAATTATCAGCATAAAAAAGAACTAAGACCGGAGATAAAGCTATAACATATGCTGAGGTTTAGCAATCACGATTTTTTTGCGGAAAATTTTAGAAAAGAACTGTCATGGTGCAAAAAAAAAACAGTGTTAAAGGAGAACCATATGTGATGATATTCATTATGTCATATTGCTAGTTGCTACACAACATGCATTATTCGTGAGATGTTATGTGGAGATCCCTGGCAAATTTCTTTTAAACTTTTTCTTTCTTATATGTTCTTTGACTTGATTGAGACTTGGTTAAGTCTCAATCGACTGAGATCTAGCCACACTAAAAAAGAATAGCTCTTTTCTGGAAGAGGCAAATCAATCAAAGCGGGTTATATGAAAAATATATTATTCTACCAGTTAGCTTCAAAAAAAAATTATTCTACCAGTGTGAACTAAGTAGACTTGGATGTATGTTTCCTTGGGGCTTTTGTGTTAGCTTTTATCATGTTTGTTTGTGATTGTGTTCTCAGGTTTTCACCCCGTAACGAATGTTTTGAGTCAAGCATTCGTAGCTGATTTCCTCCTCTCATATTTTGTATGGGTCCAGTAAACTGTGTATTTCGTTAAGAAATTAATGGAAGGGGGGAATGCCCAGTTGAAAAAAAAAAGGCTCTAGCTCGTGCCAATCATCATAAAACCAAGCTGGGAGGAACTACTGTGATACAGCCAGAGCACTCACCGGCAGCTATCCGGCAGATCATCGGCGTCAGGCGGGGTGGGCGCCATGCGGAGGTAGAGCGTGTCGCGCCAGTTGGCCACAGACGACTGGTACAAGTCGAAGTTGCAGTGATACTTGACCGCCCTCGCCGGCTCACGCGAGTAGAGCCGCGCCTTGTCGCTGCCCTCACCACCATCGGCCTCGTGGAATGCCCGCACAGCATCGGTCGCTGCGGCCATCACTGTCTCCGGCACCCCATGGCCCGTCACCTGGAAGAACCCCCACTCGGCCGCGGCCCGACGGACGGCAGCCACCACGGCCTCGTGGTCACCGCACGCGAGGTCGATTATCGGGATGCTTGCTAGTTCTTGGCCGGCGGGGACGGTGGCGTCCTGCGTTGGCTCATGGTGCTGGTCGGGGACGCGAAAGATGCGCGGGACGTGGGTGACGCCGGAGGCGACGAGGCCGTGGATGCCGGCGTACGTGGCGTCCAGCGCTTGGAGCTCAGCTGCGCGGTCGTAGGCCGCGGGAGAGGACTCAGAGGAGGCGGTCGACATGGTTAGTGGCGTATGTACGTGATCGTGGATGGTTGGTGGCGTGAGTGTGAGCGTGATCGGCTTGGCTGCTCGAGTGCTCTTATATAGTGTATCTTCTAGCTGGTGAGTGCGCTTGCTGAAACTGTGCCGCGATCGCGACGGGGAAGAAGAAAGGCCAAAAACGTGGGTGGCTCCACAACTCGATAGCACGGTCCTCCAGAGAGGCAGACGCACGAGCCGCCATGGCACGGCGACCCGGCCTTGCGCAGCACAAGACCGCGCGGACGCACGAACAGGAAGCGACCTCTTCCGCGCTCCGGCCGTCGGGGTTAATGGAGACGCCCCCCTCGTGGTAGACGCTATGCCCATGTGTAAGAATATTATACATATTTCTGTACCCCAGCTAATTTACCGGAATAATTCTAATTTAAGTTATCTAGCTTCTAGCGTGATGATTACTAGGCATCACTGAGTTTCAATTATGGATTATTTTTATGGGCCACGTACTTTAGTTTCTAAAGTAGAGCTATATAACAAACTAAATCATCATAACTTAATTTTCGTTCAAAAAAAGTTGCTTACCACACATACCATGCATGTTGTGATGGATATGTGTATGCATGAAGATATATATAAAAGTGCAACATAAAAAAATATTTTGGTTCATGCATGCAAACATCACGTATGTAATAGAAAACATGGCGGCTAATATTTTGACCATATGTGATTAATTAAGGAGGGCTTCTCACCCGCAGTTAATTAAGGAGGGTTAGCCGAATGAAGTCACATCTCACATGTAGAACGTGCATGTTAGTTTGCACACGTGCTAGTGGACAGCTGCCTACCACTTGCATGGTTCGACCAAACGCCTTGCACACGTGGAAATCAGACCCCTTGCTAGGTTTTGCATGCAATCGTGTGCAAGCACATTTGTTATCATCTACTCTCTCCGTTCCATAATATAAAAGCGTTTTTTACACTAGACTAGTATAAAAATGCTCTTATATTATAAGACAGAGGGAGTACTACTCTTTAAGCTAAGACTACTCGTCGTTTGGAGTATCACATATGATATTAATGTATAATACTATCATCATAGTGCATAGTATCATGGATCAATATCATAGATAATATTATTTATTTTCATACATGACACGTAGTAGCATAATATTTACTCCAGAAGTCATTCTAGATATGGACGTATTCCCTGTTGCCAATCCGCCAAGTCCCTTCTTGAGTAGTTTGAGGCCATGATGTATAGCGTGCTACGTTTGGTGAAGTGTTACCTGAGAAAACGGTATCCGGAGTTCGCCGTTAGGGTAATACTTGGCCTTACGCACCTGGGCACAGAGAGAATCCGGGTTAGTAAGCAGCCGCCACACTTGCCGAGCTAGTATCATGCATGACACGTAGTAGCATAATATTTACTCCAGAAGTCATTCTAGATATGGACGTATTCCCTGTTGCCAATCCGCCAAGTCCCTTCTTGAGTAGTTTCAGGCCATGATGTATAGCGTGCTACGTTTGGTGAAGTGTTACCTGAGAAAACGGCATCCCGGAGTTCGCCGTTAGGGTAATACTTGGCCTTACGCACCTGGGCACAGAGAGAATCCGGGTTAGTAAGCAGCCGCCACACTTGCCGAGCTAGTATCATGCATGACACGTAGTAGCATAATATTTACTCCAGAAGTCATTCTAGATATGGACGTATTCCCTGTTGCCAATCCGCCAAGTCCCTTCTTGAGTAGTTTCAGGCCATGATGTATAGCGTGCTACGTTTGGTGAAGTGTTACCTGAGAAAACGGCATCCCGGAGTTCGCCGTTAGGGTAATACTTGGCCTTACGCACCTGGGCACAGAGAGAATCCGGGTTAGTAAGCAGCCGCCACACTTGCCGAGCTAGTATCATGCATGACACGTAGTAGCATAATATTTACTCCAGAAGTCATTCTAGATATGGACGTATTCCCTGTTGCCAATCCGCCAAGTCCCTTCTTGAGTAGTTTCAGGCCATGATGTATAGCGTGCTACGTTTGGTGAAGTGTTACCTGAGAAAACGGCATCCCGGAGTTCGCCGTTAGGGTAATACTTGGCCTTACGCACCTGGGCACAGAGAGAATCCGGGTTAGTAAGCAGCCGCCACACTTGCCGAGCTAGTATCATGCATGACACGTAGTAGCATAATATTTACTCCAGAAGTCATTCTAGATATGGACGTATTCCCTGTTGCCAATCCGCCAAGTCCCTTCTTGAGTAGTTTCAGGCCATGATGTATAGCGTGCTACGTTTGGTGAAGTGTTACCTGAGAAAACGGCATCCCGGAGTTCGCCGTTAGGGTAATACTTGGCCTTACGCACCTGGGCACAGAGAGAATCCGGGTTAGTAAGCAGCCGCCACACTTGCCGAGCTAGTATCATGCATGACACGTAGTAGCATAATATTTACTCCAGAAGTCATTCTAGATATGGACGTATTCCCTGTTGCCAATCCGCCAAGTCCCTTCTTGAGTAGTTTCAGGCCATGATGTATAGCGTGCTACGTTTGGTGAAGTGTTACCTGAGAAAACGGTATCCCGGAGTTCGCCGTTAGGGTAATACTTCGCCTTACGCACCTGGGCACAGAGAGAATCCGGGTTAGTAAGCAGCCGCCACACTTGCCGAGCTAGTATCATGCATGACACGTAGTAGCATAATATTTACTCCAGAAGTCATTCTAGATATGGACGTATTCCCCGTTGCCAATCCGCTAAACTAGCCCCTTCTTGAGTAGTTTCAGGCCATGATGTATAGCGTGCTACGTTGGTGAAGTGTTACCTGAGAAAATGGTATCCCGGAGTTCGCCGTTAGGGTAATACTTCACCTCGTGCTGGTGAGTGCGCGCGCTTGCCGCATATGCTCGTGCATAAATCGTGCCGCGACAGCGACGGGGAAGAAGAAAGGCCAAAAACGTGGGTGGCTACAGAAAGCACGGTGGTCCGGCCATGTCGCATGCACGACGGAACGCATGAGCCGTCATGGCGGCGACCCGGCCTTGCGCAGCACAAGCCCGCACGGACGCAGGACCTCTTCCCGCGCTCCGGTCGTTAATGGACACGCCCTCACGGCCATGTGGTAGACGCTATGCCCGTGTGTAAGAATATTATACTACATATTTGTGTATCCCATCTAATTTACCGGAATAGGTTAGCTGCTAGCGTGATGATTACTAGGCATGTTTGAGTTTGAGTAATGATTTTTGTATCTCATCTAATTTACCGGAGTAATTCTAATTTGAAGTTAGTTGCTAGCGTGATGATTACTAGGCGTGAATGAGTTTGAATTATGATTTTTTTTCGGCCATGTACTTTAATTTTCTAAAGTATAGAGGTAACGATCTAAATCATCATAACTTAACTTTCATTCGAAAAAGTTGCTTAGAGCATCCATTACCGGACCTCCCAAACCCGCCTCATACGCATGGGCGGGCCGCCTGGTCATTGCTTCGTCACGATTTTCTGACCTAGACGGCCCTCAAAGGGCCCTCAAATGCTCAGGATGACCGGCACCCTCCATATCCAGCTCAAATATGGGGCGGATATGAGGGCGCCCGGGCGCTCCTCGGCACGCCCACCACATAGGCTCCGGCCCACGCTGGCCCACCCGATCCCACATAAAATCCTTCTCATCCGCTCGCCAGACCAAACCCTAGCCACTTCACTCCTCTCCCCTTCATTCCCCCTCCGCCACCCAAACTCGTCTCCAGCTCCTTCCGGCCTTCTCCGGCATGGCGGGCAGCGGATCCGAATCCTTCACCTCCAGATCCCTTGACCCCGATCTCATCCCGCGTGGCCCGGAGGAGGAGATGGCCGTCCAGCTTGCGCTCCGCCACGCCCGGGAGGAGGCCCATGGACGACTCCACTCGGACTCAATCCGTCGGGAATCCATTCCGTCCGCCCAAATGGGGCATTGATCCGGCGCAAGGCCGGCCGTAGTTACCTCGCCAGAGGCCGTGCAGTCCGTCTGGCATCCGAACGCGCTGGCGGATGCGCAACCCCTCCGGTGGCGCGCCGATATTGGGGACGAGGCCATGGCACGGCGTGCATGCCATGCAAGGCACCGGGCGCGGGAGGCGGCGGCAGCCCTCGCAGCGGCGGATGTCGGCGAGGCGGAGTCGCATTCTCCGGCGCCCCGTATGGCGCATCAGTCCGGGCGCCGCAACCGCATCGTGGTGGACGTCGGCGGCTCGTCGTCGGACGGATCCATCATCGATCTGACGTCCACCGACATCGTTCGGGTTTCAGTCTCCGACGAGGAAGAGTAGGGCATGGGAGACGGCGGGACCTTGAGTCCCGTGAGCCAACTCATGTCCCATGCCCTACCCTACCTTGCCGGCGAACGGCCTAACACTCTAAGGAGCCGGACGAGCCGGGAGCAGAACCGGACGAGCTCCGCGTAGATTAGGTTTCACATTGCATGTAATAATATGAATTTGAGGTTTCTAATTTGAGGTATTCCAATGTGGAATGTATTTTTTAAGAGGTGACCAGTCACTGTCCGCGGATGCGCCCGACCGCGTCCGCGGGCGTTTAAGGGGTCGGATTTGCCCAGTGCGGATCGAGATGCTCTTACCACACATACTGATGTAGGAGTATATGTGTTAGTATGAAGACCTATATAAAAAGTGCAACTAAAAGACATATTTTGGTTTATGCATGCAAACATCACTTGTGTAAAATAAAAGATGGAGGCTAATTATTTGACCTAATGTGATTAATTAAGGAGGTCCAG
Source organism: Aegilops sharonensis (assembly GCA_904067115.1). Lineage (NCBI taxonomy): Eukaryota > Viridiplantae > Streptophyta > Magnoliopsida > Poales > Poaceae > Aegilops > Aegilops sharonensis. Next base: position 8,229 of record CAJFDF010002044.1, on the reverse strand, counting down.
TCACCGGCAGTTAATGATATTTATTAGCCGAATGGAGTCACATCTCTCATGTAGAACGTGCATGTTAGTTTGCACACGTGCTCTATTCAAAAAGTTTGCACACGTGCTAGTCGACAGCTGCCTAGCACTTGCATGGTTTGGCCAATCGCATTGCACACGTGGAAACCGCGCCCCCTGGCTTGGTTTTGCATGCAGTCGTGTGCAAGCACATTTGTTCATCATCTATTATTCTTTAAAAGAATTTTCAACATATGCACAGTTGCATTGTGCACTAAAAAACTTTTACAACGTCGAAAATAGTGTTTTCGCGTGTTGGGAAGGTTGTTTGCTTTTGCAGGCGCTGCAAATTTTAGCGCGCCGCTGTAGCACAGCACGCGCTGCAAAATCCACAGCGCACGACCAGCCGGTGGTTGGAAAAAAATTGAAAGAACACATACGAAAAAAAATAGAGAAATAACATAGTTCAGATTCATAGCATAAAAATAACACATAATTCAAGCCTCACACTGCAATGCTAGTTCATACGATGCATATAAAACTAGATAACGATGCTTCTAGATAAAACGATGCAAATAAAACTATATATAACTCCTCATCGTCCTCCTTGGTGGTATAGTCCGACGACATAAACGCGTCGATCCACTGAGGATCGTCCTCATCCTAGGTCGATGCATGTCCCAGCACACACTGGGCTTCCCACGATGCCTTCAGTGCACGCTTGTCCGCCCGATGCGCGGCTCGCTCTGCCCTCCTCTGCGCCCAGAACTCATTCTCGGCGACGACGTCCTGCGGGAAGCGCTCGCGCCACACCGCCATGGCGTGCTCATCTGCCTCGGCGATGAGGAGGCGGCGATCCCGCCTCCGCTAGACACGGCGATCCTTGTCGGTGATGAGTCTAGGGGGAGGCGCGAGTTTCTGCGCCTGCTCACGCATCCGCACGTGGGAGAAGTTCATCTGAGCCAGTGGCACCACGCCGCTGCGTTATACTCGTGGGCGGTCTCGAACATCCCGAGCACCAGGCGTGTATCACCGGAGCGGATCTCCGCGTAATACACACCGGAGTGGCGAAAGCAGACGCCGCGGAAGCCGGAGCTGCTTCGGGGGCGCGGCAGCATGGCGGCGGCGGGGCGCTGGAGGCGTGGGGGGGGAGGGGGGGAGAGAAGGTGCGGCGGCAGCGGAAAGAGGTGAGGAAGATGTTGCGGGAGGAAGAGGAGAGGCGGAGAAGATGGCAGTTGGCGGGAACCCGCGCGCGGCTTTTATCACGCGAGCTGGACGACGTGCGCAATGACGCTTTTTCCCGCGTGCATCAATTTTTTATCGCGCACCTTCTGGAGCACGCCAAACAGCAGCGCACGCAAAATTATCCTTTTTTGCAGCGCGCAGGATATCTACCGCGCCTGTTGGAGATGCTCTAAGGTAGTAACAAGGAATGTGCATATTTATACATATGATAGTATAGTTGTCAGATGATCGACAGAACATAAAGAAGATTCATGGACCAGACCAATCACTCTGGCCACAGTATACACACATAAGAGTCCGAATACCAGCTCATAAAGAACATGCGTTATACATATTTATAGAAACGCATACACACATAAGAGTCCGAATGTATATTTACGCCAATGACGAGGTGATGGACCAGACCAATCACTCTGGCCACAGTCACCGGATCCATTCGTTCTAGTGGCTAGTCATGCATTTGAACTATCTCCACTATCAGATTCACCTCTTTTGCCGAACGCTAGCAGCACTAGGTCATGGGCCAAAAATAGTCTGCGCATGTCACTTGGTTGACCATGGTACCACTAGTGGAAAAACAGGCTTTCCGTCCAGCCCATAAGTCGCGAAGCTGTAGGAACCGCGACTAATGGGACCTTTAGTCGCGGTTCTGGAGGTGAACCGCGACCAAAGGCCTGGGCCCTGGGCGCTCGGTGGCCAGCTGGTGCACGTGAGGGGCTTTAGTCGCGGCTGGCCAGGCCAACCGCGACTAAAGGCCTTCGGGCACCTTTAGTCGCGGTTGGCCTGGCCAACCGCGACTAAAGCCCCTCCCCTATATATACCCATCCAGCAGCCAACACTTAGCCATTTGGAGCCATTCTCTTCACAAGTGGGTGTAGGTTTGCTTTTGGTTCCTCTTATGCACATAAGGTGTTTGATGAAATGCCCCAAGAGCATGAAACAAACATG